>JAGKPW010000166.1:0-15186 GCA_019926035.1 Melaleuca alternifolia | reverse complement strand
CAATGAACAAAAAAAGAACAACTTGAGCAAAGAATTTAGAAAAAAAATGGAACTTATAAATAATTCAAATTAAAAAAATACAAAAAAGAATAAATTAATAAAAATATTTTCAATGCGTAATCTTAGCATTCAATGTGTATTCCTGAATAATCTAATTTTTCAATAATTCAACCATTTCATTTTATCAAGTTCAATGTTAGCCAGATTAGTCAACATTTATATGTTTCGATGCAGCAACAATATGTTATTTGTAACAAGTAGTTTTGTTGGTTGGTTAATAGGTCACATTTTTTTCATGAAATGGGTTGAATTGGTATTAGTCTGGATACAGCAAAATAATTCTATTCGATCGAATAAGTATCTTGTGTCAGAATTGAGAAATTCTATGGCTTGAATCTTTAGTATTCTCTTATTTATTACCTGTGTTTACTATTTAGGCAGAATACCGTCACCCATTGTCACTAAAAAATTCAAAGAAACCTCAGAAACGGAAGAAAAGGGGGAAAGTGAGGAAGAAACAGATGTAAAAATAGAAACAACTTTCGAAACGAAAGGGACTAAACAGGAACAAGAGGGATCCACCGAAGAAGATCCTTCTCCTTCCCTTTTTTTGGAAGAAAAGGAGGATCCGGACAAAATCGATGAAAGGGAAGAGAACCGAGTGAATGGAAAGGAAAAAACAAGGGATGAATTCAACTTTCAAGAGACATTCTATAAAACTAGCCAGGTTTATAAAAAGAAAAATTTCTTTGTTGACAAGAGAAAAACTACTCGATGATGAATTGTATGATAATTGGATTTATACCATTGAACAAAAAAAGAACAACTTGAGCAAAGAATTTAGAAAAAAAATGGAACTTATAAATAATTCAAATTAAAAAAATACAAAAAAGAATAAATTAATAAAAATATTTTCAACGCGTAATCTTCGCATTCAATGTGTATTCCTGAATAATCTAATTTATCAATTATTCAACCATTTCATTTTATCAAGTTCAATGTTAGCCAGATTAGTCAACATTTATATGTTTCGATGCAACAACAATATGTTATTTGTAACAAGTAGTTTTGGTGGTTGGTTAATTGGTCACATTTTTTTCATGAAATGGGTGTGAATTTGTATTTTTGGAGCCAGGCAAAATACTCTATTCTTCGAATAAGTTAACCTTGGTGTAAGAATTGAGAACTCTATGCTCGAATCTTAGTATTCCTTATTTATTACCTTGTTTACTATGCAGGCAGAATAATACCTCACCCCATTGTCACTAAAAAATTCAAAGAAACCTCAGACACGGAAGAAAAGGGGGAAAGCGAGGAAGAAACAGATGTAAAAATAGAAACAACTTTCGAAACGAAAGGTACTAAACAGGAACAAGAGGGATCCACCGAAGAAGATCCTTCTCCTTCCCTTTTTTTGGAAGAAAAGGAGGATCCAGACAAAAACGATGAAAGGGAAGAGATCCGAGTGAATGGAAAGGAAAAAACAAGGGATGAATTCAACTTTCAAGAGCCATTCTATAAAAATAGCCAAGTTTATAAAAAAGACAATTTTCTTTGTTGACAAGAGAAAAACTACTCGATGATGAATTGTAAGATAATTGGATTTATACCAATGAACAAAAAAAGAACAACTTGAGCAAAGAATTTAGAAAAAAAATGGAACTTATAAATAATTCAAATTAAAATAATACAAAAAAGAATAAATTAATAAAAATATTTTCAATGCTTATCTTACCTTCAATGTGTTGCCTGAATATCTAATTTCCATTATTCAACCGATTTCATTTTACAATTTCAATGTTCAAAGCCAGATTAGTCACATTTCTATTTTCGCTCAACACATCTGTATTTGTGTAACAAGTAGTTTTGTTAGTTGGTTAATTGGTCACATTTTTTTTCATGAAATGGGTTGAATTGGTATTAGTCTAGATACAGCAAAATAATTCTATTCGATCGAATTATTTTATGGCTCGAATCTTTAGTATTCTCTTATTTATTACCTGTGTTTACTATTTAGGCAGAATACCATCACCCATTGTCACTAAAAAATTCAAAGAAACCTCATAAACGGAAGAAATGGGGGAAAGCGAGGAAGAAACAGATGTAAAAATAGAAACAACTTTCGAAACGAAGGGGACTAAACAGGAACAAGAGGGATCCACCGAAGAAGATCCTTCTCCTTCCCTTTTTTCGGAAGAAAAGGAGGATCCTGACAAAATCGATGAAAGGGAAGAGATCCGAGTGAATGGAAAGGAAAAAACAAGGGATGAATTCAACTTTCAAGAGACATTCTATAAAAACAGCCAAGTTTATAAAAAGAAAAATTTCTTTGTTGACAAGAGAAAAACTACTCGATGATGAATTGTATGATAATTGGATTTATCCCAATGAACAAAAAAAGAACAACTTGAGCAAAGAATTTAGAAAAAAAATGGAACTTATAAATAATTCAAATTAAAAAAATACAAAAAAGAATAAATTAATAGAAAGATTAATACAAACAATAAATACAATAAGAGATAAGAAGAGATGCGACCGCCCCCTACATATTTGATACCTTCTCCGAAAAAGAAACTTGTAAGACCAAAACCATTCGTAATTCCATTAATTACTCGTCTATCAAAAAAATAAGTTAGTTCAGCTAATCTCCTTATACCCCGAGTTAAGAATATTGTATAAAAAGCATCTATGTAACCACGATTATATGACCAATCATATATCACATTTATTATTTTGTCCCCTAAAATTCTATTAGGACCTCCATTTTATAAAACGAATTTAGTAAGTTTAAATTTTGTAAAGATGAATAAATAGGTTTATATAAAAAAGACGCTATAAATATTCCCAAAAAAGCTATACTGACAGAAAAACTTGCATTTGTCACAAATTCATACCAATCGACAAAATTATTGGAATTCTAATGTAAAAGGTTTATGGATGGATTTAACAATTTGGATAATAGATCCAAATGAATTCCTTCTTGATTCAAAGGAAAGGGAATTCCTACGACTCCAACAAACAAAGTAAATAGCACTAATATAATCATGGAAAATAGCATAGTATTGTCCGATCCATGAGGATAAGAGAAAGTTTTTTTAGTGCCAAAACGAGTAATAGTAATAAAAGGGTGTATCCTTTTTTTTCCATTACTACCAATTTGATATGTCTTATTCCAAAAAAAAAGAAAGAAGCCCTTTCATTATTATTCATTGTTAATAAAGTTAATAAACGAAAATTGGTTTTAATCGTTTTTGGTACTTCTTTTCCCCATAGAGATATTGAATAGTAGGAACTACTTTTTTTACCACTATAATTTTGAAAATAAACATTGAAATGCCCATCAAAAGTAAGTAAATAGATCCGAAACATATAAAATGCGGTTAATCCTGCTGTGGAACAAGCTAGTATTGCAAAAATAGGTGAATACAACCAACTATCATTAAGATTTTCATCTTTGGACCAAAAACAAGCAAGGGGGGAATACCACAAAGAGAAAGTGTACCTACTAAAAAAACAGTTTTTGTAATTGGTACATGCTTTTTTAAACCTCCCATAAGAACAATATTCTGACTTTTATCGGGCGAATATCCAACAATAGTTTCCATTGAATGAATAATTGATCCGGAACCTAAAAACAACAATGCTTTCGAATAAGCATGAGTAATCAAATGAAATAAAGCAGCTCGATAAGACCCCATACCTAGAGCTAACATCATGTAACCCAATTGAGACATTGTAGAATAAGCTAAACCTATTTTAATATCTGTTTGAGCAAGAGCTAAAGTAGCTCCTAATAATACTGTTATTATACCTATTAAAGATATGAAATTCATTATGTAAGGTATAATTATAAAAAGATGAAGAAGTCGAGCTACAAGAAAAATGCCCGCTGCTACCATAGTAGCGGCATGTATAAGAGCTGAAATAGGAGTAGGACCTTCCATGGCATCAGGTAACCATACATGAAGGGGGAATTGTGCTGATTTAGAACCTACACCGGCAAATAAAAGAAAGGCACATAAAGTAAGAAATAAAAAAGGAACCTCATTATTATAAATCAAGTTATTGAATATTTGGAACAAATCCCGAAATTCAAAACTACCGGTTATCCAATAAAGACCTAAAATTCGTAATAATAAACCAAAATCGCCTACACGATTCGTTACAAACGCTTTTTGACAAGCAGTCGCCGCACTAGGTCGTGCGAACCAAAAACCTATTAATAGATAAGAACACATTCCAACTAATTCCCAAAAAATATAAATTTGTATCAAATTCGAACTAGTAACTAATCCCAACATGGAAGTATTGAAAAAACTCATATAAGAAAAAAATCTCAAATATCCTTGATCATGAGACATATAATTGTCACTATAAGAAAGAACCAAAATTCCAAAAGTAGTAATTAATATTAACATAATAGAAGTAAGTGGATCGATTAAGTAACCGAACTCTAAAGAAAAATCATTATTAATGGTCCAAGCCCATACATATTGATAGATAAAACTTCTATTTATTTGCTGAATAGATAAATAGACCGAAAGTATCATAACTATACTTAACAATAAAATACTAGGAAAAGACCACATGCGTCGAAGATTTTTTGATGCCGTTGGTAAAAGTAGAAGTCCCACTCCTATTAACATAGGAACTGGAAGTGGAATGAAGGGGATAATCCATGAATATTGATATGTATATTCCATAAAAAAACCTTTTTATTTTTCATTAATTCTTTCTAATTCACCGGCTCTTATATCTTTTTATAGATTCAATAAAAAATCAAGATATGGAAAACTTAAATAGAATTGTCTATTCCTAATTATTCTGAATCTTTCTTCTTTTCCCAATACTTCAAATATTCAAATCAAGAAGTTAGAATTGGTCAAATGATATGAATATGATAAATATACTATTTATATTTAAAATGAAATTATATTTAAAATGAAATAATAGACTAATTCATTTTATTAATATTGAATAGTAAGTAAAACTTTTATGAAAATACAGAAAAAAATGCAATTATTATTACGTATTACGAAAATTTATACCCATAGAGCAAATAATTAAACTAAAATAGAGTAGTTAATACATTACTTTATTTTGATATAAATAATAGGATGGTCCATACCAAAACAGGGCCGGAAAAAAAAAAGAACTAGTTTTTTTTTATTAGTTTGTTTATTCATAATCATGAAATAATTCATGCTAGAACTAATTATCTTCCATTCGAATAAAAGACACTTATTTTTCTTTGTAGAAAATGCTAGAATATCCCACACTTTTCTTTCAATACCAAGGAGAAAAAAAATAGACTTAAAAGAAAGAAAAGACGAAATGACTAAGATGACTTTTAGAAAATCATGTCTCCTTTGATTAACTACTAATTTAATTCGAATTTTAAAATAAAAAAAATGTGTAATTGCTCTTTTCTTTTTCTTTTGAGCTTGACCAACTAATAAAAAACTAAAGTAATTTGAGTAATTTGGAGTTTGTTAGGTAAGGATTGATTTTTTTTGAACCTTTCGATATATTTTGTTACATGTATAAATATAGCACGACGAAAATAGACAGAGATATAAAAAAAAATGGAATTGTTTGACCAATAGATGTCTTTCACATTCAACTAGAGAAATGAATAACTTTTTCAAATTTTTCATGGCAGTTCCAAAAAAACATACTTCTATATCAAAAAAACGTATTCGTAAAAACATTTGGAAAAAGAAGGGCTATTGGGCAGCGTTTGTAACGACCGTGCTCGGTCCGGTTCGCAATTTACGGCTAAATTGGGATTTTTCGGGAAATTGGATGATTTCCCCGGTATTTGCGAAATTTGGAAAAATATTGGATTTAACGCAAATTTGAAGTTTAAAATTTTATTGGGGCCCAAAACATTTTAAATTTCAATTTGTGAATTTTCAGGAATTTTTCGGGAAATTTTCAGAATTTTAAAATTATTTTTCCGAATTTCGGAAATTAAAATATATGATTTTAATTAAAAATCCCAGACCGGCCAGCGAACCGGCCGGTCCGGCCGTGCACGCCGCCGGTCCGACCAGGTCGAACCGGGTGGCACGTGCCCCGCATGCGCCTCGCGGCTTCCCTCTCTCCCTCTCTCCTCTCTCTCTGCGGCATTAGGTCGAACAGTTGATGGACGTCCATCAACTGTTCAACCCGTCGCTTCCACCGGCCAATCAGCCCTGCAGCCACCTACCCCTGACTTGGAGGAGACCGTCGGAGGGGACTACGGCCGTGGGGGAGGCGGCACGTGGCCGGCGGGGCCGGATTTTCCGGCCACGCTCACCCACCCCACTCGGCTTAAAACCGAGTGGGCAAGGGTTTTTGGGGAAGTTTTTCACCGAGTTCCTGGCCTCCTCTCCACGCGTTCTTGGCGTCCTCTTGAAGCTGGTGACTCCCTCTTCCGAACGCCTCCGACCTCCGCCGCCGCCTCGCCGCGAGCCGCCGAAAACAGCCAGTTGCAGGAGGCTTCGCGACCAGCCGTCCGGGAGCTTTTCTGGAAAAAGGCCAGAACCGTGTGCGAGCAGCCGACTTCACGGAGCCGCCCCGCCGTGCTCCGGCCACCCCAGGCCGAGCCACCGCCGCCGTTTGAGACGTCGTGACGCAGGCTCCCCGAACCGACCAACACCAAGCTCCGACAAGACCCCAGGCCGACGCACGGAGGCGAGTTCCGAGCCTTCACGACCAGCCGGAAAACCGCAAGGAAGGGGCCACGATCCGGTCCGTGGCATGGCCAAAATCAATCCCTGACCCATCCGTCCGATCCGTGCACCGATCCGCCCGATCCGTGCACCGATCCGAGCCGACCCGTGCCTGACCCGTCCGGCCCGTGCACTGACCAGGCCAGCAGAGGAGGAACCGGGCCACTGACCAGGCCTAGTAGCCAGGCCCGAAGGCCCAGCCGACACGGCCCGGCCAGCAGCCCCGCGGGCCCAACTCGTGGGCCCGACCCGTGAGGCTCAGCCCGGCCCACTTTCAGGCCTAGTTTTCAACCCAGGCCCACTCAGCCGGCCCGGAGGAAAGGAAAAGAAGGCCCGACCCGAAAAAAAAAAAGAAAAAAAAAGAAAAAAAAAGAGGAGGAGCTCAGCAGCAGGCTTGTTGGGACACTCTCCAAGTGAGTGGATCCTAACCTTTTATTAGGCGCATCTCCGTTTTAGTAGAATTTAGCGGGTAGAATTTGGGGCGATTAGAACGGCTATGGCGATTAGAATTGGTTTAAGCGTAAACTGCAATTCGTATAGAATTGGACCTCATGCTTGGTTTATCTATTAGCCTAGTCGAGTAAAGGATTGCTTGTTTGGACCACGATTAGTGGTCGGGCCAACTTGTATTGGTCAAGGGTGTCCCTTCTCGTGAAATTACGAGAACACACTCGTGCTCAGTTCAAACTGGGAGTAGTCCGATCGAATTTACCGCAATTCTGCGATTGGAATTGGGACTTACTCGAACTGGTGGCTTGGGTGTTTGAATAGTATTTTACACTCCTTTACCGCTTTATATTATAGTTTAATTTATCATTAATGTGTTTTTTTTTCTTTCCGCCTAACTAATTAGTTAAATTTTATAGCTTACTCCTTAATTTCGGTCGTACTTATTTAATTTAGATTGCAATTTATTTACTTTCTCGCTTATTCATGTGGTTGAGTTAGACGTTACCCCGCGACCCAACTTAGGCACCCCGTTTGGTTGTCAATTAGTGGAGAGTGATATATTCCGATTGTGGGGCCATGGGATGTGAGATTAAAGGTAGGTCTTACCTAGTTCTGCCTGATACCACTCGGAGACTGAGAGGGGATGGGACGTTTCAAGGACCCTAGGACTGGGCTGTTCCTAATATAGGGTTATGGTTTGCTCACTGAGACCGTGGAATCTCACCCCACCACCCCACCACAACAGGACCTCAGAATGGACACGGACAGCTCCGATTCGGAGAACATGGCGGTGGAGGACCATCTCATGGAATGGCCTTCCGAGGAGGAGGAAGCTCAGGATCAGCAGGCGTCGGACCCTCAGGATCAGGAGGAGGATTGGGACCAGGAGCTGGATCGACTGCTGGAGATGGAAGACCCGGGGTCCGATGAGGACCTGGAGAACGTCGGGGGATACTTGCCGCCGGATGTCCCCTTTGAACCGGATGAATTACCCGAGGACGAGGAAGAGTACGAGCTAGGAGTGAATCCTAAGGCTCCTCAGAGTAGGGGAGAGGTCATAGACACTGATGTCCAGGAAGACGGGCTGATCGTCGAATTCCACCGGGAAACGGGGTGGATCTGGAGCACTTGGAGGGATATCTGGTACCCACACCAGCACGTGAAGGTCTACTCAGGGTTCCAGGAAACCGAACTAGAACTCTTACACAAGAGGTGTGAGGTGCCGCAAGGGGGCTACCTGTCGGACTTTAAAGACCCCGAAGGAGAGGACGATTCAGAGGACGGTACGGCAATCGACGAGAAGCCTTCATGTGAGAGGACTTGGCCCAAGCCCCCGACCACTCCTTAGGATAGCCTTAGTCTTCCCTAACTTAGACCACAACTTTTGTGTGTATAGCTGAGCGGTGCTAGTGTACGTAGGTCTTGTATGACTCTCTTTTGGACCACTCCCCTCTCTCGTACTTGTGATGTGTACCCTTTTTGAAGAACCTTCTGGTATTAGAACTGACGGCGATCTTGGATTGTAAAATTGATGCTGATAGAATGAAAAACGTTTCCTGAAAAGTATGGTATTTAATTGGATCCTGAAGTAATTGCTACGACCCCGAAACCGGGGCGTGACAGCTTGGTATCAGAGCGAGGTTGTGACCTAGGAAAAGGTCACCTAGTTGGAGTGATAAGGAGCGACGTTTATTCAAGATGGACAGTTGGCATCACACACTCTACCGAAACTGTGAACCTTGGTTAGGTCTGACCACTAGGATAGGGGACCAGACTGAGGTTAGCTCAAGACCCCCACTTGACCTTAGGTTTTGTGTCAATTGTTTAGCTGCGTTGGCACGGTATGGGACGTGTGCAGCAAGGCCGGACATTGGCTAGAGACCATAGGGCTTGGTCTACGCCGAACTCGACCTGGGCGGTATGGGACGCACAGGGCGAGGTCAGGCGTGTGACGTGACGTTTGGTTTAGCTAAGTTGGCACGGTCTAGAACGTGTGCAGCAAGGCCGAATCTGGACTTGTAGTGCCGGAGGGCACGTGGCCGTTGATCGGCGTGGCGAGGCTCGGCCTCTGCTGTTGTGACAATGATCCCCCTTTTGAGAAGGTGTGGTGTTTCTGTCACCGCCTGCGTGGCGAAAGTGCGTAGCACCGAGTGAGGGTGGCCACTGATGCACTGGAGTCGAGTTCCTGACGAGGTTTCGACTGGACCCGTGGGGTCGTGTTGTCCTACGAGGATAGGACGGGTGTTGATGGTGGTTTCCAACACCGAGTGTTGATGGTGGTTTCCAACACTATCATAGTATGCGATACTATGTCTCCTTTCGAGGTCAATAGGGTGTTTTTAAACGATCTATTTTGGTAGATCTAGCTGTAGTGCTTACCCCTGTTGAATTCCTCAAGGAGTGTCAAAAGCATTGTGATGCTGTAAACAGGAAGACCAGATGGTCAGACCGCGGGGGAGACCTCCGCGTAGAAGGGCGACGATTGGTCACTTCGGGGTGGGGGAGGATGAACCCCAAGAAGATCCCTGTGTTGAGGGACTCGTGAGAACGGTGGAGGATCTGCGGGAGGAAGTCCGCCAGCAAGCAAGAAATCAGGACGCCGCAATCGCAGCTGCGGTAAATGCCGCCTTAGCTGCCGTACGGAATGAGAATGCTGCCGTGGCCCAGGGATCCGCCGTGCGAGTCGACGAGCAGGAAGTTGAGGTTCCGGCCCCTGCTCCTTTGGCTGATGGTACGAATGGGGAGAGGAGGAAACAGAGGCAGGTCGGACAATTCCTAAAGTTGAAACCCCCAGTCTTTACCGGAATGGGAGACCCTGGAGCAGCAGAGGAATGGCTGCTGGAGCTTGAGAAGATATTTGAGGTCATGGAGTGTTCAAACGAAGATCGAGTGACACTCGCGGTGTATCAACTATAGGGGAATGCCCGACATTGGTGGAGGGTCACCAGAGGTATCGCCTTTCCTGGAGGCGCAGTACCTAACTGGGAGGATTTCGTTGAAACTTTCAACGAGCAATATTTCCCTGAGGCAGAGAGAGACGCGAAGCTCGCCGAGTTTCAGAGACTGCGGCAGAATAACCTGACAGTGCTGGAGTATGAGGCACAGTTTACCGCCCTGGCCAAGTATGGCAAGAAGTTGATCGAGGATCTAGTGGACAGGACGAAGAAATTTCGGGAAGGGCTGAAACCCGAAATCAAATCCCAGCTTGCTCCCTTCAACCTACGGGATTACAAGGAGGTGTTCACAAGGGCTCAATTGGTCGAGAAGGACCTAAACGAGAGAGTAGCCGCGTCTGGATCGCGAGCATTCGCGGGTAGAGATGCTAGTAGATTTCGGCATGTAAAGAAGCCGGCAGCAGGGGTGAAGAAGCCCTTTCCAGCTATACGAAACGGGGGAGTCAGGAAGCCCCCTTTTCGTCAGGGGAATTGGTGCCGACAGTGTGGAAAGACGCACCAACCGGGACCCTGTCCCCCGAAGAGCGAGGGATGCTACGGGTGTGGCCAGCTGGGCCACATGGTCCGTGATTGTCCCCAGCGCGCTCCTAGAGCGCAGCCTCAGCAGCAGGTCGGGCAACTAGCAGGCCTAGCGCCGCCTCTTTTGATGGACCGACCCTCGGCGCAGGGAAGAGTCTATGCGGTGACCAGACATGAAGCACAGAACTCGGGAGGAGTCATAACAGGTACCGTCTCCTTACACCGCAGTTCTGCTTATGCTTTGTTCGACACAGGGGCTACCCACTCGTTCGTCGCTGAGCGTTTTGTGGAGTTAGTAGGGTTGCATGTGGAACCCTTAGCTGTTGTTTTGAATGTCTCGACGCCTCTGCATGTTCACATGTTATCCGTTAACGGATGCAAGGACTGCGAGTTAGAGCTCAGCGGAGTTAGAAGTTCGATTGATTTGGCGGTTTTAGATTTGCGTGATTATGATGTTATTATTGGCATGGATTGGTTGACTAGACAGAAAGCTACGGTGGACTGTTCTAGGAAACTATAAGGTTCTGCCCGACTGAGGACTCGAGTTACGAGTTCCTCGGAGGTCACGGCGGACCTTCAACCGCAATTATCTCTTCTTTGGAAGCGACGCGGTTGTTAGTGGATGGCTGTCAAGGCTACCTAGCTAGTGTTGTTGACACGACGGTCGAAGGACTAGTGTTAGAGGAGATCGTTATAGTTCGGGAGTTTCCCGACGTTTTTCCGGAGGAACTACCTGGGTTACCCCCAGAGAGGGAAGTAGAGTTTGCTATCGAAGTGCCTTCCGGGACGGAACCGATCTTTAAGGCTCCCTACCGGATGTCACTCTCAGAGCTGAAGGAGTTAAAGGTGCAGATGCAAGAACTACTGGATAAAGGATTTATCCGCCCAAGTGCGTCACCATGGGGTGCGCCAGTCCTCTTCGTAAAGAAAAAGGATGGGTCCTTAAGACTTTGCATTGATTACCGACAACTGAATAAGGTAACAGTCAAGAATAGATACCCGTTACCCAGGATTGACGATTTATTTGATCAGTTGCAAGGAGCCAAGGTCTTCTCGAAGGTTGACCTGAGGACGGGATACCACCAATTAAGGATTAAAGAGGAGGATATCCCGAAGAGTGCCTTTCGAACTCGTTATGGACATTACGAGTTCACAATAATGCCGTTTGGATTAACCAACGCTCCAGCTGCTTTCATGGATTTGATGAACAGGGTGTTCAGGGAGTACTTGGACAGGTTCGTCATAGTCTTCATCGACGATATACTGATCTATTCAAAGAGTTCAGCAGAACACGAGCAGCACCTAAGGATAGTACTTATGGCACTAAGAAGACATGCACTTTACGCGAAGTTCAGTAAGTGTGAGTTTTGGCTAGATCGCGTAGCCTTTTTGGGACATGTGATCTCGGGAGATGGAATCTCCGTAGACCCTGCAAAGATTGAGGCGGTGATGGAATGGCCGAGACCTACGACAGTGACGGAAGTTCGTAGCTTCCTAGGTCTGGCGGGGTACTACAGAAGGTTTATAGAGAAATTTTCAAGCCTGTCCCTACCCTTGACAAGCTTGTTGAAGAAGGATAAGAAGTTCGAATGGACGGAAAAGTGCGAGAGGAGCTTTCAAGCACTAAAAGAGAAGTTGACCACTGCACCGGTCCTGACCATTCCTACAGGACCAGGTGGTTATGAAGTTTATAGTGACGCCTCATATCAAGGTCTTGGGTGCGTTCTAATGCAACACGGTCGAGTTGTAGCTTACGCATCGAGATAGTTGAAGCCCCACGAGCAAAACTATCCAACGCATGACCTGGAGTTAGCCGCAGTGATCTTCGCGCTCAAAATTTGGAGGCACTATCTGTGCGGAGAAAAGTTTCCAATCTTTACAGATCATCAAAGCCTCAAGTATCTGTTCTCTCAGAAGGAATTGAACATGAGACAACGGAGATGGATGGAACTCCTGAAGGACTACGATTGCGAAATCCTGTACCACCCGGGAAAAGCGAATCGTGTAGCAGATGCGCTTAGTCGTAAGTCCTCTTTGACTTCACTGTTGGCCAAGGAATGGCAACTGCACGGGAAGGTACAAAACTCGGAGTTCAGGTTTGAGATTGGACACCTGAATTGTTTGATGGCCACCCTAAGGATAGAACCTCAAATCAGGACCAAGATTAAAGATCTACAATCTTCGGACCCTTCCTTATTGGACATCTTACAGACCAAAGGGGAACTAAGGAAACCTGGTTTCCAGGTCTCGGAGGATGGAGTCCTGAGCTCCCGAGGGAGACTTTGTGTACCTGATAATCCTGATTTAAGGAACGAAATCCTGTCCGAAGCACACCGAAGTAAGTACAGTGTCCACCCTGGTAACACCAAGATGTACCAGAATCTAAGACCCCACTACTGGTGGAACGGGATGAAGGCGGACGTGGCAAGATTCGTGGCCAAGTGTCTGACGTGCCAACAAGTGAAGGCGCAACACTGTAAGCCGGGAGGTCTCTTGAACCCTTTGGAAATCCCAGAATGGAAATGGGAGCATATCACAATGGATTTCGTGACCGGCTTACCAAGAAGTCAGAAGGGTCACGATATGATTTGGGTCATAGTGGACAGACTGACCAAATCTGCCCACTTCCTGGCAGTACAAAAGAACCTTCCCTTGGACCGGTTGGCAGACTTATATGTGACCCAGATCGTCAGACTGCATGGTGTGCCGGTAACTATCACCTCCGACCGTGACCCAAGATTCACCGCTTACTTTTGGAAGAGCCTACAAGGAGCCTTGGGTACCCGACTGCAGTACAGTACGGCTTACCATCCCCAGACTGATGGGCAGTCTGAGCGGACCATCCAGACCCTGGAAGACATGCTGAGGGCGTGCGTCATGGATTTTAAGGGAGGATGGGAAAGTCAGTTACCTCTGGTGGAGTTCGCCTACAACAATAGCTTTCAACAAAGCTTAGGGATGGCACCCTTTGAGGCCTTGTATGGACGAGCCTGCAGGACTCTGGTATGTTGGGACGAAGTCGGGGAACGGAAAATTTTGGGACCCGAACTGGTACAGCAATCGCAGGAAGCAGTAAAGTTGATTAGACAGAGGTTGAAAACGGCTCAGAGCCGACAAAAAGGCTATGCAGATCGAAGGCGACGGCCCTTGGAATTTGACGAAGGAGAATATGTCTTCCTAAAAGTGTCGCCTAAGAAAGGGATATCTCGTTTCGGAGAAAAAGGCAAGATGAGTCCCCGGTTTGTGGGACCCTTTGAGATTTTGGAGAGGATAGGCCCGGCAGCCTATCGACTGGCCCTACCACCGAACTTGGAACGAATTCACAACGTCTTCCATGTTTCCATGCTAAGGAAGTATGAGCCCGACCCTTCGCATGTGTTAAGCTACGAAGACATTAAGCTGGATGGACAAGTGTCCTACGAAGAAAGGCCAGTCAGGATTGGAGATCGGAAGGAGCGGAAACTCCAGAACAAGGTTATACCCCTGGTCAAGGTGGTATGGGAACATCACGGCTCAGAGAACGCAACCTGGGAGAGCGAAGAGCTCATGCGACAACAACACCCTCTACTGTTTGAAGACTTAGAAGCAGCAAATTTCGGGGATGAAATTTCTTAAGGGGGGTAGGTTGTAACGACCGTGCTCGGTCCGGTTCGCAATTTACCGCTAAATTGGGATTTTTCGGGAAATTGGATAATTTCCCCGGTATTTGCGAAATTGGAAAAATATTGGATTTAACGCAAATTTGAAGTTTAAAATTTTATTGGGGCCCAAAACATTCTAAATTTCAATTTGGGAATTTTCAGGAATTTTTCGGGAAATTTTCAGAATTTTAAAATTATTTTTCCGAATTTCGGAAATTAAAATATATTATTTTAATTAAAAATCCCAGATCGGCCAGCGAACCGGCCGGTCCGGCCGTGCACGCCGCCGGTCCGACCAGGTCGAACCGGGTGGCACGTGCCCCGCACGCGCCTCGCGGCTTCCCTCTCTCCCTCTCTCCTCTCTCTCTGCGGCATTAGGTCGAACAGTTGATGGACATCCATCAACTGTTCAACCCGTCGCTTCCACCGGCCAATCAGCCCTGCAGCCACCCACCCCTGACTTGGAGGAGACCGTCGGAGGGGACTACGGCCGTGGGGGAGGTGGCACGTGGCCGGCGGGGCCGGATTTTCCGGCCACGCTTACCCACCCCACTCGGCTTAAAACCGAGTGGGCAAGGGTTTTCGGGGAAGTTTTTCACCGAGTTCCTGGCCTCCTCTCCACGCGTTCTTGGCGTCCTCTTGAAGCTGGTGACTCCCTCTTCCGAACGCCCCCGACCTCCTCCGCCGCCTCGCCGCGAGCCGCCGGAAACAGCCAGTTGCAGGAGGCTTCGCGACCAGCCGTCCGGGAGCTTTTCTGGAAAAAGGCCAGAACCGTGTGCGAGCAGCCGACTTCACGGAGCCGCCCCGCCGTGCTCCGGCCACCCCAGGCCGAGCCACCGCCGCCGTTTGACACGTCGTGACGCAGGCTCCCCGAACCGACCAACACCAAGCTCCGACGAGACCCCA
>JAGKPW010000165.1:0-61584 GCA_019926035.1 Melaleuca alternifolia | reverse complement strand
TTTTGGCTAGACCGAGTAGCCTTTTTGGGGCATGTGATCTCCGGGGACGGAATCTCCGTGGATCCTGCGAAGATCGAGGCGGTAATGGATTGGCCAAGGCCTACAACAGTGACGGAAGTTCGTAGCTTCCTAGGTCTGGCAGGATACTACCGAAGGTTTGTAGAAAAATTTTCGAGTTTATCCCTACCCTTGACGGGCTTGCTGAAAAAGGACAAGAAGTTTGAATGGACCAAGAAGTGCGAGAGGAGCTTCCAAACACTGAAAGAAAGGCTGACCACTGCACCAGTCTTAACCATCCCTTCAGGACCAGGTGGTTATGAGGTTTATAGTGACGCCTTGTATCAAGGTCTTGGATGCGTTTTGATGCAGCACGGACGAGTTGTGGCTTACGCATCGAGACAGTTGAAGCCACATGAGCAAAACTATCCGACCCATGACCTGGAGTTGGCAGCGGTAATTTTTACGCTCAAAATTTGGAGGCACTATCTGTGCGGAGAAAAGTTTCCAATTTTTACGGATGATTAGAGCCTCAAGTACCTATTTTCACAGAAGGAATTGAACATGAGACAGCGGAGATGGATGGAACTCCTAAAGGATTACGACTGTGAGATTCTATACCACCCAGGGAAAGCGAATGCGTGGCAGACGCGCTTAGTCAGAAGTCTCATGACTCATTATTGGCCAAGGAATGGCAGTCTCTTGAGAAAGTAAGAACTCAGGTTCAAATTGAGGTTGAACCACCGACTTGTTAGTGGCCACCTTAAGGATAGAACTCCGATTCAGGGACCAGGATTAGAGATCAAATCTTCGGATCCCTTTATACGTGGGCATCGACAAACCGAAGAAGGACTAATGAAACCTGGTTTCCAAATCTCCGAGGATGGAGTCCTGAACTTTCGTGGGAAGCTATGTGTGCCCGACAGTCCTGAGTTAAGGGATGAAATTTTGTCAGAGGCACACTGCAGTAAATACAGTGTTCATCCGGGTAACACCAAGATGTATCAGAACCTGAGGCCCCACTACTGGTGGAAAGGAATGAAAACGGACGTGGCGAGATTTGTGGCCAAGTGCCTGACGTGCCAACGGGTGAAGGCACAACACTGTAAACCTGGAGGCCTCTTGAACCCTTTGGAAATTCCAGAATGGAAATGGGAGCATATCACGATGGATTTCGTGACCGGGTTACCGAGGAGCCAAAAAGGTCACGACATGATTTGGGTCCTAGTGGACAGACTAACCAAATCTGCTCACTTCCTAGCCGTGCGAAAGAATCTTCCCTTAGACCGACTAGCAGACTTATATGTAGCTCAGATAGTCAGACTACATGGAGTGCCGGTAACCATTACCTCTGACCGTGATCCAAGATTCACCGCCCATTTTTGGAAGAGTCTACAAGGAGCCTTGGGCACAAGATTACAGTACAGTACGGCTTTCCATCCCCAGACTGATGGACAGTCTGAGCGGACCATTCAGACTCTAGAGGACATGCTGAGAGCATGCGTCTTAGATTTTAAGGGAGGATGGGAAGACCGGCTACCCCTGGTAGAGTTTGCCTATAACAACAGCTTCCAACAAAGCATAGGGATGACTCCCTTTGAGGCTTTGTACGGACGAACCTGCCGGACTCCTGTGTGTTGGGACGAAGTCGGAGAACGGAAAATTCTAGGTCCCGAGCTAGTACAACAGTCACAAGATGCAGTTAAGGTAATCAGGCAAAGGCTGAAGACAGCCCAGAGTCGACAAAAGAGCTATGCGGACCTAAGGCGCAGACCTTTAGAATTCCAAGAAGGGGACCATGTCTTCCTGAAAGTGTCACCTAAGAAGGGAATGTCCCGCTTTGGAGAAAAAGGGAAGTTAAGTCCCAGGTTTGTAGGACCCTTTGAGATTTTGGAAAGGATAGGAGCAACCGCTTATCGACTAGCCTTACCGCCAAACTTGGAACAGATCCACAATGTCTTCCACGTCTCGATGCTAAGGAAGTACGAGCCTGATCCTTCACATGTATTAAGTCATGAGGACCTTGAGTTGGACGAACAGGTTTCGTTCGTAGAAAGACCAATCAGGATAGAAGACTGGAAGGAGCGAAGACTTCGGAACAAGGTCACGCCACTGGTCAAGGTCGTTTGGCAACATCATGACTCCGAGAGCGCTACTTGGGAAAGCGAGGAGCTCATGAGGCAACAGCACTCGCAACTGTTTGAAGTTTAGTAGCTGCAAATTTCGAGGACAAAATTTTCTTAAGGGGGGTAGATTGTAACGGCCGAGTCGGTTCGCGATTTTAGCCTACTGGGACTTTAGGGAAAATTGGCAATTTCCCTTTTTATTTAGCGAAAATTTGGAAAGGCTTGGAAATTAATGAAAATTTAAGTTTAAAATTATTTTGGGCCCAAAATGTCATGAAATTCGATATTTGATTTTTTCGGGATTTTTCCTGAATTTTTAGGAAATTTTAAAGCATTTTTCCGATTTTTCTTTTGGGAAATAAAATATATTATTTATTTAAAGTCAGACGGCAGCGAACAGGAGCGACAAGCTGGGCCAGGACGTTGCGAACAATCCGACGGTCCGACCGGTGTCGGAAGCGGAAGGACATTGCAGGACAGCGAAACATGAAAAATCAGCGCACTGCGCCTCTCCCCCCAGTCTCTCCATCTCTCCTCTTATAGGCCTTCTGTCGAGCAGGTGAGAATGCATGGGCATTCCCGCTCGCGTCGCAACTCAGCCACGCCACGCCGCAGCCACCCACCCCGACTTGGAAGTCGACCGCTGGAGGGGAATGGTGGCCCGGGGGAGGAGCCGCGAACGTTGGCCGGGGAAGCCGTCTATGTTTGGCATCCCCACTGAGACCCACTCGGGATAAACGGGTGGGCAAGGGTTTGAGGGGAGGATTTCTCGGAGCTCCGGCCTCCTCTTCGTACGTTCTTGGTGTCCCCGCGTAGCTTGAGTCGCCCCCTTCCCGAAGCCGTTGTCAGCTAGCCAAGACTTGCCGTGGTCTGTCACCGGCAGTCAGTTGCAGGGAGCTTCGCGGCCAGCCTTGGAACCCAGAAAACCGCAGCCAAAAACCACCCCATTCCTTCCTAACCCGACCTCCTCAGCTCACTTCTCACCCACCAATCGGTTTCCCTCACTCCCTAGTTTCCTTTTCCGGTGGTTCCCCCTTCCGATTTGGCCTGTGGACGCCGAATCGAAGCTTTGAAACTTGAAAACCACTTCGGAGGCTTAGGAGGAAGCCGCGACTTCGTGGTCGTTTTCCCGTCGATTCCGGCCACCTCCGACGAAGCCACAACCACCAATCGACGCGTCGTGAGCTCAGCTTCCTTCTCCGACCGGTCCCAAGCTCCGACGCGCACCGCCGACGACAAACAGAGATGGAACCCGAACACCCCTCGCGACCCGGCGCTCGACCCGGTTCCCCGACCCGGAAGCCGAGCTAGCCGGAGAAGAAGACCGGCGCTGGAGGAGCCAGCAGCCGCCGGCCAAGTCCAGCTCGCGGGCCAGCCCAGCCCAGTCAGCCGGCCCAGTCAGCCGGCCCAGTCAACGGCCCAGCCGACCCGGCCCAGTCGGCCAGTCAATCAGCCGACCGACCCAAGCCCAGTCAGCCGGCCCGACCCAGATCCAGCTTGCGCGGCCCGAAAAAAAAAAGAGTAAAAGAGGAAAATTCTAAAATTTTCTTGGGTTCAACCAGGAGTACAACAAGGGGGATTTAGCCAGGCAAACTCACAAGTGAGTGGATTCTAACCTTTATTAGGCGCATTTGCTGTTTTAGTAGGAAACGGGTAGAAATGGCTAGGGCGAGTAGAACGGCTAGGACTCCTTATTTATTCGTAAAATTCATTGATTAGTTAAATTGGTTAGCCGTATTGGACAATGGTAGATTGTTGACCACTTAGGTGGTGTAGTTCGACTTGTGTCGACCTAGGGTCTGGCATCCCACGTCTTACGAGAAATGCCCTCGTACGTTTGCTGGTGCTTGAGCGTGGTCAGAGTTGGGACCCCTCGAGGAGAAAGAAGGGTCGGATTGACACCTCTGTTAAAATCTTAGAATTGTTTATTTCGTCTATTTCTACAATTTAATTTAATTAGTCATGTATCATTTAATGTTCGTCCGCATAGCATTTGATTAAATTAGTTAAGAGCTCTATTTGCTTTTTAATTGCATTAAATTATTATTATAATTAGGCGATTCAAGTACTACATTGTGCATTTAATTTTGTGCCGCTTTAATTTAATCAGTTATGCCTAGACAAATCCCCTATGACCACAATTAGGGCTCGTTAGTAGACCTCCCTACCCTGTAAATTTTTTGAGGACCCCCGACGTTTTCGATAGTCCTCTACCTTTAGTTTGAGATCTAGAGGTGGGGAGTTCTTCGATTTGGGTTAGTAATGAGTGTTTCTGCGCGAAGCTTGGGGACCTTGGGGTGAGAGACTTACAGCTAGGCTTGCTTAGGGTCGACTGACAGGTCAACGGAAGCCGAGAGTTGGGAGGGTCGGTTTAGGGACCCTAGGGCAGGGATGTTCCTAATTTAGGATTAGGGTTCGTTCACTAGGATACCAAGTATCTCATTCCACCACCCCACCATCCCAGGACCCCGTATGGACCCGGATCAGGACCTATTAGACTTGGAGGACCAGTTAGAGGAGGAGGAGCTTATGGAGTAGACGCTCACGAGGAGGAAGCTTGGATCCTACGGGAGCTGCACCCTCTGATCTTAAGGACTGGGAGCACAGCTGGAGCTGGAGCGTGATTGGGACCCTCACGAGGAGGAGGATCAGGAGGAGGGGGATCTGGAGCCGGATATCCCTTTCAACTTGGATGAGGAAGAAGAGGAAGACGAAGGGAACGGTATGGCAGCAGCCCCCGCTCCCCCTAGAGACATGGGAGATGTCATAGACATAGAAGTAAAGGAAGGTGGATTAATCCAAGAATCCCACAGCGCGACCGATTGGATTTGGAGCACCACGAAGCACATCTGGTACCCACCTCACACATTGCGTGTATACGGCGTTTTTCCCGAGGCCGAGCTAAGAGTTATTATCAGGATGCAGGTTTTTATTCAGGAGCGCGAGTTCCGCGCATCTCGAAGTACCCGGCATTAGGGTGCCTGACTGACCTGCAGCAGGTCGATGGCCCCCTTTGTGGATAACCTCGATAACTTCCTCGCTTTCTGGCAGTGTGCGAGATTGGCCCAAGCCAATGGAGGCAGCTAGGGACTAGTACTCTTCCTTCTCTTTTCCCCGCGACTTTTGATTGTATAGCTGTGCGGCGACCATGACTCTAGGCTTTTGTTATGTCTCCTCCTGTTCTTATCCCCTTTTGTATTTTGACTTGACTTATCCTTGTATCTATGGGAAGTAAGTTTCTTCATCAAAATGTGTTGTGTTGTTTTACCTTGGGAACAAATTAACTAAGAACTAGATTCGTTTGCAAATCTTAGTGTAAGGTAGAGTCCTGGAATTATTGCTACGACCCCGACGAAATCGGGGCGTGACGGCTTGGTATCAGAGCAAGGTTGTAACCTAAGAAAGGTTACCGGTAGGAGTGATAAGGAGCGATATTCGGGCGTGTTGGAGTAAGACGTTAAGGCACTGGACCCTAGTTAAGCCTGATGGTAACTTAAAGACCAGACTGAGACTAGCTCAAGACCCCCACGTGACCTTAGGGTTGGTGTCACCTGTTAGGGCCTGTTGGCACGGTATGGGACGTGTTTAGCAGAACCGAACATCTGACTAGAGACCATAGGATTTGGTATACGTCCGACTCAATCTGCACGGTATGGGACGTGCGGGATGAGGTCGGATGTATGACGGGTGACTTAACGGTCTGGTTTAGCTGAGTTGGCATGGTCTAGAACGTGTGCAGCAAAGCCGAACCTGGACTTGTGGTGCCAGAAGGCATGTGGCCGTTGATCGCGTTGCGAGGCTGAGCCTCTGCTATCGTGACACTGACCGCCCTATGGGAGGGTATGGGTCCTGTCACCGCCTGCGTGGCGAGAGTGCGTGGTACCGAGTGAGGGTGACCACTGATGCAATGTAGTCGAGTTCCTGACGAGGTTTCGACTGAGGACCCGCGGGGTCGAATTGTCCTATGATGTTAGGGCAGGTGTTGATGATGGTTTCCAACACCGTGATAGTATGCGATATACTATGTCTCCTTTGGAGGTCAATAGGGTGTTTTAAAATGATCTTACCTCTTGGGATCTGGTGATATTGCTTACCCCTATCTGAATTCCTCAAGGCGTGACAAAAGCGTTGTGATGCTGTAACAGGAAGACCAGATGGTCAGACTGGGGAGACCTCCGCGAAGGAGGGCGACGATTGGTCTCTTTGGGGTAGGGGAGGCTGACCCCCAGGAAGATCCCCGTGTAGAAAGACTTGTGAGGACAGTGGAAGACCTACGAGAAGAGGTCCGCCAGCAAGCGAGAAACCAGGAAGCCGCTATCGTAGCTGCGGTAAATGCCGCCATAGCTGCCATGCGGAACGAGAACGCTGCTGAGGCTCAGGAACCTGCTATAAGAGCCGACGAACGGGAGGTGGAAGTCCCGGCTCCTGTTTCCGTAGCTAGTAGTGCTAATGGGGAGAGGAGAAAGCAGAGGCAGGTCGGGCAATTCCTGAAGATGAAACCCCCGGTCTTTACAGGGATGGGAGACCCTGAGACAACAGCCGAGTGGCTGCTAGAGATTGAAAAGATCTTCGAAGTCATGGAATGCTCCGACGAAGATCGAGTGACTCTCGCGGTGTACCAGCTGCAGGGGAATGCCAATCATTGGTGGAGAGCCACTAGAGGTATCGTCTTTCCTAGAGGCGTATTACCTACTTGGGGGACTTTTGTTGAGGCTTTCAACGAGCAGTACTTCCCCGAGTCAGCACGAGATGTGAAGCTAGCCGAATTTCAGAGACTACGTCAGAACAACATGACGGTATTGGAATATGAGGCAAAGTATGCCGCCCTGGCCAAGTACGGCAAGAGGCTGATCGAGGATCCATGGACAGGGCAAAGAGATTTCGGGAAGGGCTGAAACTTGAAATCAAATCCCAGCTCGCCCCCTTTAATCTGCGAGATTACAAGGAGGTGTTCACGAAAACTCAAATGGTCGAAAAGGACCTCAATGAAAGAGCAGCTGCGTCTGGGTCGCGATCATTCGCGGGTAGAAATACCAGCAGCGTTCGGCAGGGGAAGAAGTCGATGTCAGGGTCGAGGAAGCCCTTTTCAGCAGCACGGAATGGAGGAGTCAGGAAACCCCCTTTTCGTCAAGAGAGCTGGTGTCGACAGTGTGGGAAAACCCACCAGCCGGGACCCTGTCCCCCAAGGAGCGAAGGATGCTTCGGATGTGGCCAGCTGGGCCATATGGTCCGTGATTGCCCTCAGCGCGCAATAAGGGCGCAGCCTCAACAACAAGTAGGGCAGCTGGCAGGTCTAGCACCACCTCTTCTGATGAACCGACCCTCGGCGTAGGGAAGAGTCTATGCGGTGACCAGACACGAAGCACAGAACTCAGGAGGAGTTATAATAGGTACCGTCTCCTTACACCGCAGTCCCGCTTATGCCTTATTCGATACGGGAGCTACCCATTCGTTTGTTGCCGAGCGCTTTGTGGAGTTAGTAGGGTTGCGTGTGGAACCCTTAGCCGTTATTTTGAATGTCTCGACGCCGCTGCATGTTCATATGGTGTCCGTTAATGGATGTAAGGGCTGTGAGATAGAGTTTAGCGGAGTCAGAGGTTCGATTGATCTGGCAGTTCTAGATTTGCGTGATTATGATGTTATTATTGGCATGGATTGGTTGACTAGACAGAAAGCTACGGTGGACTGTTCTAGAAAAGTAATAAGGTTCTGCCCGTCGAAGGACTCGAGTTACGAGTTCCTCGGAAGTCACGGCGGACCTTCAACCGCAGTCATCTCTTCCTTGGAAGCGACACGGTTGTTAGAAGATGGCTGTCAAGGCTATCTAACTAGCGTTGTTGACACGACGGTCGAAGGACCAGTGTTGGAGGAGATCGTCGTAGTTCGGGAGTTTTCCGACGTTTTTCCAGAAGAATTGCCCGGGTTACCTCCGGAGATAGAAGTGGAGTTTGCTATTGAAGTACCTTCTGGGACGGAGCCGATCTCTAAGGCTCCTTACCGGATGTTACTCTCAGAACTGAAAGAATTAAAGGTACAGATGCAAGAACTGTTGGATAAAGGATTCATCCGTCCAAGTGCGTCACCATGGGGTGCGCCGGTTCTCTTTGTGAAGAAAAAGGACGGATCCCTAAGACTTTGCATTGACTACAGACAACTGAATAAGGTGACAGTCAAGAACAGATATCCGTTGCCCAGGATTGATGATCTGTTCGATCAATTGCAAGGGGCTAAGGTCTTCTCAAAAATTGACCTGAGGACGGGGTATCACCAGTTAAGAATTAAAGAGGAGGATATTCCGAAGAGCGCCTTTCGGACTCGTTATGGACATTACGAATTCACAGTAATGCCGTTCGGGTTGACCAATGCCCCGGCTGCCTTCATGGATTTAATGAACAGGGTGTTCAGAGAGTACTTGGACAGGTTCGTCATAGTTTTTATCTACGACATCTTGATCTATTCAAGGAGTCCGATAGAACATGAGCAACACCTGAGGATAGTGCTGGCAGTGCTACGAGAACATGCGCTCTACGCAAAGTTCAGTAAGTGTGAGTTTTGGCTAGACCGAGTAGCCTTTTTGGGACATGTGATCTCCGGGGACGGAATCTCTGTGGATCCTGCGAAGATCGAGGCGGTAATGGATTGGCCAAGGCCTACAACAGTGACGGAAATTCGTAGCTTCCTAGGTCTGGCAGGATACTACCGAAGGTTTGTAGAAAAATTTTCGAGTCTATCCCTACCCTTGACGAGCTTGCTGAAAAAGGACAAGAAGTTTGAATGGACCGAGAAGTGCGAGAGGAGCTTCCAAACACTGAAAAAAAAGGCTGACCACTGCACCAGTCTTAACCATCCCTTCAGGACCAGGTGGTTATGAGGTTTATAGTGACGCCTCGTATCAAGGTCTTGGATGCGTTTTGATGCAGCACGGACGAGTTGTGGCTTACGCATCGAGACAGTTGAAGCCACATGAACAAAACTATCCGACCCATGACCTGGAGTTGGCAGCGGTAATTTTTGCGCTCAAAATTTGGAGGCACTATCTGTGCGGAGAAAAGTTTCCAATTTTTACGGATCATCAGAGCCTCAAGTACCTGTTTTCACAGAAGGAATTGAACATGAGACAGCGAAGATGGATAGAACTCCTAAAGGATTACGACTGTGAGATTCTATACCACCCAGGGAAAGCGAATCGCGTGGCAGACGCGCTTAGTCGCAAGTCCTCATTGACTTCATTATTGGCCAAGGAATGGCAGTTGTTTGAGAAAGTACAGAACTCAGAGTTCAAATTTGAGGTTGGACACCTGACTTGCTTAATGGCCACCTTAAGGATAGAACCTCAGATCAGGGCCAGGATTAGAGATCTACAATCTTCGGATCCCTTTCTAGTGGGCATCTTACAAACCGAAGAAGGACTGATGAAACCTGGTTTCCAAATCTCCGAGGACGGAGTCCTGAACTTTCGTGGGAGGCTATGTGTGCCCGACAGTCCTGAGTTAAGGGATGAAATTTTGTCAGAGGCACACCGCAGTAAATACAGTGTTCATCCGGGTAACACCAAGATGTATCAGAACCTGAGGCCCCACTACTGGTGGAAAGGAATGAAAACGGACGTGGCGAGATTCGTGGCCAAGTGCCTGACGTGCCAACGGGTGAAGGCACAACACTGTAAACCTGGAGGCCTCTTGAACCCTTTGGAAATTCCAGAATGGAAATGGGAGCATATCACGATGGATTTCGTGACCGGGTTACCGAGGAGCCAAAAAGGTCACGACATGATTTGGGTCATAGTGGACAGACTAACCAAATCTGCTCACTTCTTAGCCGTGCGAAAGAATCTTCCCTTAGACCGACTAGCAGACTTATATGTAGCTCAGATAGTCAGACTACATGGAGTGCCGGTAACCATTACCTCTGACCGGGATCCAAGATTCACCGCTCATCTTTGGAAGAGTCTACAAGGAGCCTTGGGTACAAGATTACAGTACAGTACGGCTTTCCATCCCCAGACTGATGGACAGTCTGAGCGGACCATTCAGACTCTAGAGGACATGCTGAGAGCATGCGTCTTAGATTTTAAGGGAGGATGGGAAGACCGGTTACCCCTGGTAGAGTTCGCCTATAACAACAGCTTCCAACAAAGCATAGGGATGACTCCCTTTGAGGCTTTGTACGGACGAACCTGCCGGACTCCCGTGTGTTGGGACGAAGTCGGAGAACGGAAAATTCTAGGTCCCGAGCTAGTACAACAGTCACAAGATGCAGTTAAGGTAATCAGGCAAAGGCTGAAGACAGCCCAGAGTCGACAAAAGAGCTATGCGGACCGAAGGCGCAGACCTTTAGAATTCCAAGAAGGGGACCATGTCTTCCTGAAAGTGTCACCTAAGAAGGGAATGTCCCGCTTTGGAGAAAAAGGGAAGTTAAGTCCCAGGTTTGTAGGACCCTTTGAGATTTTGGAAAAGATAGGAGCAGCTGCTTATCGACTAGCCTTACCGCCAAACTTGGAACAGATCCACAATGTCTTCCATGTCTCGATGCTAAGGAAGTACGAGCCTGACCCTTCACATGTAGTAAGTCATGAGGACCTTGAGTTGGACGAACAGGTTTCGTTCGTAGAAAAACCAGTCAGGATAGAAGACCGGAAGGAGCGAAGACTTCGGAATAAGGTCACGCCACTGGTCAAGGTCGTTTGGCAACATCATGACTCCGAGAGCGCTACTTGGGAAAGCGAGGAGCTCATGAGGCAACAGCACCCGCAACTGTTTGAAGTTTAGTAGCTGCAAATTTCGAGGACGAAATTTCCTTAAGGGGGGTAGATTGTAACGGCCGAGTCGGTCCGCGATTTTAGCCTACTGGGACTTTAGGGAAAATTGGCAAATTCCCTTTTTATTTCGCAAAAATTTGGAAAAGCTTGGAAATTAATGAAAATTTAAGTTTAAATTTATTTTGGGCCCAAAATGTCATGAAATTCGATATATGATTTTCGGGATTTTTCCTGAATTTTTAGGAAATTTTAAAGCATTTTTCCGATTTTCGGAAATTAAAATACATTATTTTATTAAAAGTCCCAGACCGGCCAGCGAACCGGCCGGCCAGACCGTGCGAACCGCCTGTCCGACCCGGTCAGACCGGACGGCACGTGCACAGCACGCGCACAAGCTCTCCCCCTCTCCCTCTCTCCTCTCTCTCTCGGGCCTTCTGTCGAGCAGGTAGAATGCACTGTGCATTCCACCGCTCGACGTCGCCTCAGCCACGCCACGCCCTGCAGCCACCCACCCCTGACTTGGAAGTGACCGTCGGAGGGGATGGTGGCCACGGGGGAGGCGCCGCGTGGCCTGGGAAGCCGAGTTCTCGGCCTCCCCCACCTGCTCCCACTCGGTATAAACCGAGTGGGCAAGGGTTTTGCGGGGGATTTCTCGGAGCTCCGGCCTCCTCTTCGTGCGTTCTTGGTGTCCCCGTGTAGCTTGAGTCGCCCTCTTCCCGAAGCCGTTGTCAGCTAGCCAAGACTCGCCGTGGTCTGTCACCGGCAGTCAGTTGCAGGGAGCTTCGCGGCCAGCCTTGGAACCCAGAAAACCGCAGCCAAAAACCACCCCATTCCTTCCTACCCCGACCTCCTCAGCTCACTTCTCACCCACCAATCGGTTCCCTCACTCCCTAGTTTCCTTTTCCGGTGGTTCCCCCTTCCGATTTGGCCTGTGGACGCCGAATCGAAGCTTTGAAACTTGAAAACCACTTCGGAGGCTTAGGAGGAAGCTGCGACTTCGTGGCCGTTTTCCCGTCGATTCCGGCCACCTCCGACGAAGCCACAACCACCAATCGACACGTCGTGAGCTCAGCTCCCTTCTCCGACCGGTCCCAAGCTCCGACGCGCACCGCCGACGACAAACAGAGACGGAACCCGAACACCCCTCGCGACCCGGCGCTCGACCCGGTTCCCCGACCCGGAAGCCGAGCTAGCCGGAGAAGAAGACCGGCGCCGGAGGAGCCAGCAGCCGCCGGCCAAGTCCAGCTCGCGGGCCAGCCCAGCCCAGTCAGCCGGCCCAGTCAACGGCCCAGTGACCCGGCCCAGGCCAGTCAATCAGCCGACCGACCCAAGCCCAGTCAGCCGGCCCGGCCCAGGTCCAGCTTGCGCGGCCCGAAAAAAAAAAGAGTAAAAGAGGAAAATTCTAAAATTTTCTTGGGTTCAACCAAGAGTACAGCAAGGGGGATTTAGCCAGGCAAACTCTCAAGTGAGTGGATTCTAAACCTTTATTAGGCGCATTTGCTGTTTTAGTAGGAAACGGGTAGAAATGGCTAGGGCGAGTAGAACGGCTAGGACTCCTTATTTATTCGTAAAATTCATTGATTAGTTAGATTGGTTAGCCGTATAGGACAATGGTAAATTGTTGACCACTTAGGTGGTGTAGTTCGACTTGTGTCGACCTAGGGACTGGCATCCCACGTCTTACGAGAAATGCCCTCGTACGTTTGCTTGTGCTCGAGCGTGGTCAGAGTTGGGACCCCTCGAGGAGAAAGAAGGGTCGGATTGACACCTCTGTTAAAATCTTAGAATTGTTTATTTCGTCTATTTCTACAATTTAATTTAATTAGTCATGTATCATTTAATGTTCGTCCGCATAGCATTTGATTAAATTAGTTAAGAGCCCTATTTGCTTTTTAATTGCATTAAATTATTATTATAATTAGGCGATTCAAGTACTACATTGTGCGTTTAATTTTGCGCCGCTTTAATTTAATCAGTTATGCCTAGACAAATCCCCTATGACCACAATTAGGGTCTCGTTAGTAGACCTGCCCTACCCTGTAAATTGTTTAGACCCCCATGACGTTCGATAGTCTACCTTTAGTTTAGAGATCTAGAGGTGGGGAGTTCTTCGATTTGGGTTAGTAATGAGTGTTTCTGCGCAAAGCTTGGGGACCTTGGGGTGAGAGACTTACAGCTAGGCTTGCCTAGGGTCGACTGACAGGTCAACGGAAGCCGAGAGTTGGGAGGGTCGGTTTAGGGACCCTAGGGCAGGGATGTTCCTAATTTAGGATTAGGGTTCGTTCACTGGGATACCAAGTATCTCATTCCACCACCCCACCATCTCAGGACCCCCGTATGGACCCGGCTCAGGACCTGTCAGACCTGGAGGACCAGCCAGAGGAGGAAGAGCTTATGGAGGAGGACCCTCACGAGGAGGAAGCTTGGGATCTACGGGAGCTGGAACCTCTGGATCTGGAGGACTGGGAGCAGCAGCTGGAGCTGGAGCTGGAGTGGGACCTTCAGGAGGAGGAGGATCAGGAGGAGGGGGATCTGGAGCCGGATATCCCTTTTAATTTGGATGAGGAAGAAGAGGAAGACGAAGGGAACGGTATGGCAGCAGCCCCCGCTCCCCCTAGAGACATGGGAGATATCATAGACATAGAAGTAAAGGAAGATGGGTTAATCCAAGAATCCCACAGCTCGACAGGTTGGATTTGGAGCACCACGAAGCACATCTGGTACCCACATCAGCACATTTGCGTGTATACGGGTTTCCACGAGGCCGAGCTAGAGTTATTAGTCGAGGAATGCAAGGTTCGTCAGGGAGGCTACGAGTCCGGCTTTGAAGACCCGGATGGGGCAGATGACTCAGAGGATGGCACCGTGGATAACCCGAAACCTTCGTGCGTGCGAGATTGGCCCAAGCCGATGGAGGCAACTTAGGACTAGTACTCTCCCTTCTCTTTTCCCCGCGACTTTTGATTGTATAGCTGTGCGGCGACCATGACTCTAGGCTTTTGTTATGTCTCCTCCTGTTCTTATCCCCTTTTGTATTTTGACTTGACTTATCCTTGTATCTATGGGAAGTAAGTTTCTTCATCAAAATGTGTTGTGATGTTTTACCTTGGGAACAAATTAACTAAGAACTAGATTCGTTTGCAAATCTTAGTGTAAGGTAGAGTCCTGGAATTATTGCTACGACCCCGACGAAATCGGGGCGTGACAGGATTCCTCTCACAATATTGTGCGTAATGACCCAATTTCCCGCACGTATAACAATAATGGGGAAGTCTTTCATATTTGAATTCCAGTCATAGCTTTTTTCCTTTGTTGCTGAATAAAGAGCCCTGGAGTAAGGGGGCAGAAATATCCATCGCCACTTTAGCTTTCCCTATTTTGTAGGCTGTATATCCTCTAGGTTCAATTTTAGTGGCTGAAACCCTTCCTATCTCACTTGCCACTTTAGTGATCATAGATTTCGTGATCCATTCCGTTAGTAGCCCACAAATGTGCACCCAAAATTCACAAAGGTTAAAGTCATAGCACGTAGGAGGAGTATTAGGTTCCCATTCTTTGAGTAATAACAGGTGATTTGCAAAGGACCATGGTCCTTGTTTGAGTACCTTAGTTCTATCATTTACCGACCAAAATTTGAACTCAAATATACCTGGAGCTATTAGAAAAATTTCCACATTCTCCATTCTCCAAGCCTTCCTCATTGTAGTTTGGAATGCCTGAATGTTGATTTTTGGACTCTGAAAAAGCTGACCAATAAGAGACAGCTTACATTCATTAATCTTGTCTGCATATATGTCCCCATCCACAACGACGATTTCCTTATGCGACCACAAGCTCCCCAGCTTCCTGCATAATGCCGCTACTTGAATGGCTTCCTCCTCAGACTTCTCCATGAAGATCGGCAACTGATGATGGTTCAATACGAAGAGGTTATGCTCTTTTACATTATTGCAGATGATCTTCAGATAAACCCTAGACGTTCGAGCATTGAGGGATATTGATGTATGGGAAAGAAATATGGGAGTAGAGTTATATGGATTAGGGTATTAGAATCATGGATGCTATTTGGAAAGGGGGTTTAGGGTTAGGGTTAGGGTTAGGGTTTCCGTGGGTAGCTGCCATTTGGCAGAGAGAGCTCTCCTACGAGAGAGAAAAAGACGTCTTCTGCTCGCTATTTATAAAGCGACAGTACTGGTTAAAATGTTTATTGATCACCTGATTTCTAGATAATTTGTTGGTGATTTATGGACGTTTCTATTAAATTATCAATTCTTCTTGCTAGTATTTATATTATCAATTTTTCTTCTTTTGCGAATTTTATTTGTCTTTCCGATCAACCACTTAGACTTAAACACTATTATATGGATTGATCAACGTCCATTTGAGTAACTTACCGATTTTTTTTATTAAATGACCAAATAACTTTGTGTTATCATGTTGCTTACAAGGTTTTCTTTAATTTATAAACTTTTATGGTTGGTTTAGCAACTCTTATTCTTGTTTTGGTGGCATCAGAAAGTAAAAACGTTACCCAGAGAAAGAGTGGCTCTCAAACGTGTAAGAGCTATTGCTTTCACCTCCAAACTGAGGACGTTATTGAAATAATGACACCATTTTTTCAATCATTACGTCACATTTATTAAAAATCATTCACTTGAGTGCCTGAGACAATTAGCCTTGTCAAAAAATGTGACATGGCTTTAATTTTTTATAACCCATCCAGCAAGGCTCATCGACAAACTTTTGTCATGAATATGACAACGTGGTTTGGCCGATCTATTTGCCCCAAATTAAATAGCTGGTAAAAATTTAGGCATGTCCATCAAACCCTAATCCCAATTTCAACAACTGAGGCAAATTTACATTCTAAAATTTGCATTAAAGACCAGGAGCAGGAAAATCAGCTCAGGTTCATGTAAGTCATGATCAATACTTTTAGCATTTCGATTTCATTCGTGTGATGAAGAATGTGTGTGCGTGCGTACACACGCGTGTATCAGTTATGCTAATCAAATCCTTTGTCGCTTTGCTCTGGTTGTTGCAGGATGCTGGGAGGAATTAGTCTTGAAACCAATGAATGCGAAGCAACTAAGAAAGAATACTAAGTCAAGGTTCTCGTTCATCTTTTTCTCCTTTAGTTTTCATTTTCATGTTATAATTTATTAGACCATGTGTTTGTGTACTCGTGGGTCTTTTTTCGTGCGTGCCTCGGTGCCATGTGTGTGTGGGTGAGGGGGACAAGGTGTCGTCGTTAAATTAACATGCTTCATATATACTTTTTAAAACTTGAAGAAATGTAAAAGTAGAAATGTTACCATAGACAATTGTAACAAAAACCGGGATAGTTTGGACATTATGCCTGTTTGAAAAAAAATGCTTTAGCTTTATTTAATATATACAATACTCAGTTCATGCTCACGTATTTTTGTTTTTTCTTAGTTTGCAAGTCAAATATATGGATGCTTTTATTCTCTTTCATGTATTCGTTAGATTTATATGCTCATTATCTTATTTCAAAACTTGAACAAATGTAAAACTAGAGATATGTAACTAGTGAAAAGACTACAATCTTAATGTTCACTAGTTGATAATTTTAATGTGTGCTGGGGTTGTTCACAACAGGCCTTTTGATAAGCAATATTTATCTAACATATAATATACACACATACATACATATATGGAAATGATTGCAGAATTCACTCTCTCATATATTTGCTTGTTCTTATGTTGCACCTCAAATATATGGGTGCTTAATAATTGTCTAATGATTTTTTCTAGAATCATCTGTTACGCCAGAAGAGTTCATCAAAAGAAAAAGTAAATCATATAGTAATACATATCATACCTAACCCTTCCAATTTTTGAGTTATAACGACTCACCTAACCCTTCCGATTGTTATGATTGGCCTAACCCTTTTTTTTTCTCAATATGATTTACCTAACACTTCCAATTTTCCAATAACTTAACCGATCCTTCCAATTGTAACAATTTGTTAACCGTTATGATTCACTTAACCCTTCCAACTTAGTTTGATTTACCTAACTCCACCAATTTTCCAATGTAGGAGCTACATGATTTATTTCCTACTAAGTGTTAGATGTCAATTGATAATTTAACAAGAAACTAAAAAAATCCTCAAAATTCGTATTAAAAAAAGGACCAAAGCATATTATCTGTAATTTATTTAAAAAAATTCGAAGAGAAACTGAACATTTGGACAAACGATGTACCCAAGATGTTGTATTGCATATTTCTCATATTTAATTTGGTGGGAATTCCGTCACACATATGTTTCGTATATTAGGTAAAACCTCTCGCAAACTAGAAAAAAAATAATGTAGTAAACATATCACTCTATCGCATACTAGATATGTATTCATCCTTGTTTGTTAGGTTGCATTATCTTTTCCTTTCTTACGATGATAAGACGACAATTTATCTACCAATTTTGGGCTTACCAAAAAAAAAATTATCTATCAGTTTTGGCATCAAAATGAAGCCTAAGTGGCCTATATAAACAATCCCGTCACATTAATTCTATGATACTGTACGGAAGTAATAATCCTCCTCTTTTTCATTCTTCGACTTTTCCTTATCAAATCTCTTCTTGCACCTCCCTATAAATCTTCCTAATTTAAACTTTGAGATACAATCCTCAAAGATCATCCTTTGGTATCCTTGTCATAGGAAATAGAGAGGTCGTCGAGATGGGTAGTTCCAGAAGATAAAAGAGCTCCATTGGATGCGGTTTGTGAGGTATAAGATATAAGCTTCACGTAGTTTATTATTGGTGTTTTCTATGTATATATGAAGAAGAGAGAATTATCATTTTTTTATATGAACGACAAATTCCTAAACAATCATACAAATTTGTAGCTTTTGCAGATAATGGTGCTTGTCAAGGATGTGCGTAAAGTAGCCCACATCGAAACTCTTGACCATTTTTCCAATTTTACAAGCGAGAGATCGGAGGATCATGATGAGAAGCCTTCATCAACAGATAGGCAAAATATGCGGCCTAATCCTTGCAAGAGAAGTAGTGAAAATGCTAGTGTGTACACCTAGAAAGAAGGTTGAATAGATGTTCTTGCAAAATTATGCGCAAATTAAATTTGCAAGATTAACTATATAGAAAGTAAGAACAGAGAGTTTAGGGAAGAGAATCAAACACAATGTTTATAGTGGTTCGGCTTTGATTAAGCCTACATTCACTCACGGTCTGACAGCCAATGGGCTAGAATTCACTAAGTTTCAAAAGAGATTACAATATGAGGAACAGGCTTCTCCACTCTCACGAAGCAGTAAGATTTCTCTCTTTTGAGTATACGATATGCACAATGACAAATAGAGTGAATAGTTCAAACTATGGAATTTTCTCGTGCTACTCCGTCTCTTTTCCACCAAGAGATAAGTCCCTTAAATACTTCCTCTGGCCTTGTTGACCGTTGCCACTTGCCAAAGAGGTTCTTCCAATCATACCGTTGGAGAGAATCAATCAAGGGATCTCGAGCTGTTTTAGAAACCGAGAAGAGAGAGTGTCGATCCTGATCGCCCATACAATCAGTATCTCTACTTTCCAAGTATGAAAGCTTTCTCAAAATACTTGTCTTCCAGTCGATCAAAACATTCCATAAATAATAAGATATACGACCGAAGAAATAGCCCATCAAACTATCCAAATATATCTCACCTTGTGAATGGATCTTGAAGTCAATATATTATGTATATATGACCGAGATAAGATATCATCAGATATTCAAATAGATCGTCATTTAGGCAATAAGTATTTCAGATGAAAGATATGGATATAGACGATGCATGTTCTGATATACTCCCAGACGATGCATGTTCTGCCAGACGATGTATGTTCTGCCAAGGTCCAGACGATGCGATAGTCTGTTTTCTTTATCAAATAACACTTGCAAATAAAACTGTGTTTTGTCCTGACGAAGCATATTCTGATGTCTTCCAGACGGTACAGTTTGTGTCTTCCCAGATTATGCAAATGACTTATCCAGATGACGCACGTTCTGACAATCTCTCCTTTTTGATGATGTCCGAGTTTTGTCATCTTCAAAATAATAATAGAGTGTTCTCTAACAAGTAGCAAGGCTAATCCTCAAGGCTTGCACTCTATACATCAAGAACTATCCTCTCTACTCAAACGACCTCGAATTTTGCAGATTCAGCACCAACAGCGACACAAATAAAACGACAATAATAATAACAACAAACAACGACGAGAATCGGAAGAACAACAACTCAACAATGACAACAAATGGCAACAACAGCAGCAACCATCGTAACAACAATAAGGACAGTAGCAACAGCAGCAGAAATAGCACAAGCAGTGGTTGCAGTAACGACAACAACAACAGTGATCGAATGTCAAACTTCGTTTGAGTCTACCTAAGAAGGGATCAAGTGACGACCACCACTTTGCACGTCCAACATCAACAACAACATGTACGCAGCAACCACAAGCAATAACAGCAATGGTAGCAACAATAGCATCAACAACAATGATCAATCACAATAAGTTGAGCCCACCCAGGAAGAGACCAAGTAATGGCATGCCTATAGAATATTCTGTAGATCACCAATCGGGCATGTCACCAAATGATGTCACCTACGTACCAATTCTACAACGAGAGATGGACAGGATTTCTAGGGAAAGGAAGAGAAGGTATGAGATGGATAGATTCAATCCTCGATCGCCATGCTATGATTGCAATTAGAACAGCATAAAAGGGAATTCAAAGCCATTCAGAGTGGGGCAACAAGGTCCTCCGGAGGGAGAGCAAGGCTCTTCGAAGCGATAGCCCCGGAGATTTTTAGTTTAGCAAACATTATTGCCAGTGCAATGATATTTTAGCTCTAGCGTTTTACTAGCCATTCTAATGCCAAAGTTGAATGTAAGCTTGGTCTCTATTTGAGCTTTCACCAAAGGTCGCTATTGTTTTCTATTAATTATCTGACTCTATAGTAAATTTGGCTATTAATGGAGCCTTATCCATTAAATTTTTTTTAACAAATTAATATCATCCAGCCGAATGTCGAGTCCAAAAACTGCAAAGATCTTGATATTTGAGGACTGTCAATTTTTCTGTCATCATTCCATGCATGTATTCATCCCCGTGTGATTTAAATCTATAGTACGCCATGGTAGGAAACCAAATCATCAACGAAGTGTAAATTAATTTAAGGAAATGAGCTCTCAAGGAAGAAAATTCATTTACACGAATTTGGTTTGCATCGCAACTCAACCTTTCTGGCATGAATTTTTTGTACAACTAGGTTATGGCTCCAGGTGCTGTGAACACGACCGATAAGGATGTGCCAAAAAAATAATATTTTGGATCCTTGGACAATCAAATCAGCATGCAATTTAAAGTGACGAATAAAATTGGTAGGACTATGGCTAATGTGTGAAAAAAAATTCCACACCTTAAAGAGTTCTCTCTAGAGTGGTTATACTTACTCGATTAAAGGAGTTTCCCAATTTTCAAAATATTAAAATGTGCTGTAATTTCTCCCGGACCTTTTTCCAATTTTTGTTGTGCATTTAAGAAATTAGTTGCTTTCAAAAATATTATTTACATTCTAATCGTGATAGAGTGGTCATTGTCACGCCCCGTACCCGAGTACATGACAGTCTCGAAGACATCCACAAAGGTCGATAAATTTTCGATAATCCCAGGTGTCATCGACGACCAAATAAATTAACTTCCAATAGATTTAATACACGAAGAAATGCAGCGGAAAATGCTAAATAAACCCCGATCAAAATCCTGAGGTATTTATTACAATAATATCAATAAACTGATCAACTAACTAAATAAGGTTCACAAATTATCAACCTTATTTATTCGTTCAACTAAAAGGATAAATACGGAAAATAATTTCCTCACAATTAAATAAAATCTCCTAATTAAATCAACTATAATCATCTCGCTGCGCCTCCAGCTTCACCTGGTCCTCGAGGGGGAGCTGCAATAATAGGACCTGAACCAAATAATTTTAAGATGAAATAAACTCATCGAGTTTGCCCTCTACTTCTTAATTAGGTTGATAATCACTCTAGGGTTCCTACCCGTATAATTAATTTAATCCTCACTTCTCACAACCCATGATCTGTCACTGAACCCTTTTTATAGATTGTTCTCCAAATAATTCGATATAAACATCGCAACATCAATTATAATGAGATAATCTAACATCCATCAATTATAATGAGCACCAAGAATTAAATAAATAAATCACATTATGAAACAATCAATATCCAATTGCAATTAACAAGTCAATCTCAACCAATCGATCAATAAAAAAAAAGAAGAAAATATTAAATAAACATCCACAACTAAGCCATAAACAAAATGAGATAATTTCTCAAAGTAACCAAAATCGACTGCCTGAACCTACCAATTAGGGATTCACCCGGGTCCCTAAATCGAATCCAGAGTATTCGATTCGATCAACTACGGGTGACATCACCTTAATCAGCAGCCACTTAGCCAATCACGCAATTTCTGGAATTAATTCCAAAATATTGCAATTTACCTAAAATTGCATAATTTAAACCTAATTAGGCACAACAGAATTAAAACTCGTAATTACCCGATTATCAATGCAAAACCTCACTATCAATGATTTCATACCATTACAGCCAACGTTTCTCACCTCTTTCTCCAAATTGTCAAATTTACACTTTTGTCCTCAAAATTTCCGAATTTACATTATTACCCCTAAAAATAATAACTAGGCTAAAATATGGCATAACCAACTTAGCACTCTCATAATATTCCGAATTTAATATTTTTCTACCGTCCACTAATTAATGATTTCCAAAACTAATTTAATTAGCAATCATCCTCTCCACCAATTAAATTTATTAATTTAACCATAAAATCCCTAACTTAGGCCAAATTGAACTAAAATTAATAAATTATCTAAAATTCCTCAAGACTTACAAATTTGCATCTCCTTAACTAATAATCCACATTTCTAAATATATTCAATAACTAATTGATCCTTCAATTATCTAATTTCACAACTCTACTCCTAAACGACTAAATTTACGAACTCGCCCCTATTTCAATCATTTCTTCCAATTAGACCCTACATTCTAATTTAACTATCAAACAATATTCAAATTAACTATCAAACAAGATTAATCACATCAAATTACAACTACTAGGGCAATTAACAGCCCTAATTAGGAGTTAGGGAGCAAACTCACTAAATTCCAAGCTTAAATCAAACTGAGTGGCAACAGCGGCTATCTGATGGGCCGGCTGAACTGCTCGCAGGTGGTTCGGACTTTCTGATGGGTTGAATGTGTTGGATCAAGGCCCACCGTGGCCTAAGCCTGGCCCACAGGAGCTGTTGGGCTTGAATCAAGCCCAAAGAAGCTACAAGCAGTCTTTGTTTCTCTGACTCACGCAGGAGGAGATACGGCGAGCTGGGGACTCCTTCCTTGCGAGCTGAGGGCGCAAGCTGCAGGTGGCGTGAGCTGAGGGAGGAGCTGCGACGGTGTGGCGGCTAGGCGTGGCGGCGTGAGGGACGACGGCGGCTTGGCGGAGCGAGCTGGAGATCCGGCGCTTGGTTGAATCGAGCTAAGGGGAGGCTTGGTGAGCTGTGGATCTCCTTGCGACGAGCTGAAGACGGCGTTAGACAACGCCGAGACGGCTGGGCGAGGGAAAAGTGACGGCAACGGCGTGGAGGACGGCGAATAGTGCCGTTAACGGCGAGGAGGAGGTCTCGGGTTTAGCTTAACCCTAACCCGAGTAGATCTGGAATTTGTATAGATTTGGAACTACCCACGCCAAATTGGAGTTGGCGAGATGTTGGTCACGATTAAAGAGTCTTCACGGAGCTTCTCGCGTGGCGACGACGACTCAGGAGACTCGGGTGATCGGCGGCAACCAAAGCAGAAATAGAAGGGCTTCAGTTCGCGTTCTTATTCCACTGAAACGCGTGCCCCACGAGGAAGGCCGTGACTGGTGTTTTCTAAGGCGTTCGTGCGAGGAATCCGCTGAGTTTGTTGTGGAAGCAGATCATGGGGGTGAGCCGTTGGCGTCGACGCGAGAAGATCGCGTTGGTTGGTTGGCTGGCGGCTAGGGTTCACGCACGATCAGAGGAAGGAGATGATGAACAGGGAAGAGAGAAAGAGAGAAGGGCCGGGCCGGGTCAGCACAAGCTGAGCCCACGCGTGGAGGAGAGAGACCGAATTGACTTTGGCCCACACGCAAGAACCAAAGGAAAAATAAGAGGAAATAAGGAAAGAAAAGAGGAAGGAAATTATAATATTTTCCTTTGATGAAATATTCCCTAAATACCTAAAATCAGGCTGTTACAGTCATAACGACCAATAAACCGACAAATTCCCAGCAATATCAACTAATTGAGTTGGAGAGAAAAGCCTTCACGTGTTCAAATTATAAGCAAAATTGAACTTTTTTTCTTGTATTTTTTTCATGAGTTCCTGTATATGGAAGAAATGAATAAATTGCACGAAACAGTAGACGTAATTCTATTAAATAGCGCAAAATTTACTTCTTGTCCTAATCGTGGCCCACACTTTTTGCTATCTTATACAAAGCACAAACTTTAACTTGGACCCCAATTTGACCCAAAGTTTTTTTATCTCAGAAAAAGTATCAATTTATACATCAGGTCATAATTTTAGCCCAAAAATTTTGTCTTATCTTATAAGAAAGCACCAACTTTCAGTCAATGGCCAAATCTTGCCCCAGTCAAGTTTCCATCTAGTTTCCTCCGAGTACATTTGGAGGCACACATCAAATACATAACGGCGTCATTATACGAAACTTGACAGAGGCTAGTTTTGAATTATGAATGAAAGTTGGTGAGTTGATATTTTATAGGGCAATTGGGCATAAAAGGGTATAAAAATGGATTTCTTTTGTAAACTCAAGATTTCTTCCCATACTTGGTCGTTGTAGATGCAAGGTATATGCCGTCATACCAAACATGTTCATATGACACAATTGGAGCAAATCCGATGAGAGTAACTGCTAATATAGGAAGTCAATTGTAACGGATACAAACATTAGAGAGTTGATCAATTGTTTGATGATGACAAGGAAAATATGGTCTCTAAATAACTTCTGACCCAATTAGCAAGGAGAGTAGAAGTTACCTTCTATGTTCAATGTGATATATCTACAAAAATGTTGTATTCCTCATTATGGTGATATAGCTTGGATTTATCATGTGATTTACCCAATTTAGATTGTAATGGACTAACTCTAAATGGAAGTGTATCTGAAAATAAATGGGCCTCGTTAAGTAGAGTGGATGTTTCCTCTGTTTTTTTTTTTTTTGGATAAGGTAAGCTTTGTATAGATTTACCAAAAGCGATGTACAATGCTAGAGCAACTTCAAGGTACCACAAAACCTTCCACTTAAAGTGTTAGTAACAACAATGAGTGAAGGGGTACCCGGAATACATGAGGATTATATAAGGCATAAACATAAACAAAAGCCAAAAGCTAGAGTTAAACATCCAAGAAGATGATTGGGTCAATTCCCCAACTCCTTTGCAGACACTTATTCCTATAGGAATTAGCCACCGGACGAAGAGAAATGGCTTTATCCTTCACCATCTTAATCAAATTGTTCTTTATGGCTGGTATAATCAAGGTTTTGTTCCTGAATAACATTTTGTTCCTTTCTCTCCAGATAATATAGCACAAAGCTTTAAGAGAGAACCTCGCCAAAGCATGATAAAAGCAATTACCATAGAAGTTTTCCATGGCCCAATCAAGCGTGTGCATCCATGGAAGTGATCGCCAAGCAAGATTACATTTGCCCGCCCAAAATTGTGCCAATCGGTTGGTAATCAGGCATGCAAAGAACAAATGATTTATGGAATCCGGCCTTCTAGTGCAAAAGGGACAACTTCCTTCTAAAATTCTATGACAGGATAATAGGAATACCTATGTTGGTAACCTATTGCGTGTCATAAACCATAGGTGAAAACGGTGTCTGGGTGTGATCATTCTGTCCCATAAGAAGGAATGCCATGAAACCGTTGCTTGTCTGGGCTAAATAACGCTCCAAGCTGAGGTTGAGGTAAAGGAGCCAGAAGAATTACCTAACCATATAAAACGGTCCATCTCATCTGTGAGCTGAGGAAGTGGAGTGCCCCAAGCCTCAAATCTATCCAACAATAATGATTGTCTCTGATTAACTGAGACCAAATCCGCGACTGTAGCTTGCCAAGAGAACCCAGATTGATAAATCTCCCTATCAGAAAAAGAAGAAGCAAGAGGTCCCCTAGGATGCCAATAATCAAACCACAATGAGACTGAAGTGCCATTTTCAATATTCCATCTGAATAGGGCTCTGAATTCTCTACGCAGCTCTAGAATTTTCTTCCAAGCCCATGAGCAAAAGGAAGGTTTTCGAGTTATCCAAAAACTCTTATGTTTTAAGAAGTTCGAGTGAACCCATTTGCACCATAGGGATTCTTTATCAGAAAAGAGGATCCAAATATGTTTAGCCATCGCCGCCTTATTACTCTCATTGAGTCGTCGGATTCCAAGACCCCTTTCCTCCTTTGGTAAACAAACATCACTCCAAGAGATTTTAGCTCCCCCCGGGCCCAATTCAACACCTCTCCATAAGAACTGTCGAAGCACCTTTTCAATGCTTTCTATGACCAATACAGGTAATATGAATAAACCGGCCCAATAGACTTGGATAGAATGTAATACTGACTTGATTAACTGAAGCCGACCTGCAAAGGACAAGAAACGGTGAGTCCATGATTGTACTTTCTTCGTAATTGTGTTAACCAATGTAACATAGTTCGCTTTTCCAAGCCGAGAAGAGATAACTGGAACACCTAAGTATCTAAATGGCAGCCGACCAATACGGAAGCCAGTGAGTTCCAAAATGGCTGACCAAAGGTCTGGCGAGTCACCCGACAAAAACAACTCACTTTTAGATAGATTAGGTGCTAGACCCGACCATTCTATGAAATTAGTAATTTCCATCTTCAAAAGGGCGACAGTCTACATGTTTGCTTCACAAAATAGTAGTACATCATCAGCAAAGAATAAGTAAGAAAGTTTTGTGGACTTACATCTCCAATAAAATCTGAAGTCAGAGGCCATGGTCTGTCTAATTATAATTCCGGTAAATACCTCCATAACAAGAGTAAATAGGTAAGGCGATAAAGGGTCCCCTTGGCGAAGTCCTCTACAGCTTCCAAAAAAACCATGTAATTCTCCGTTGATGGAAATAGAGAATTTGGGAGTTCGCACACATTCCATAATCAAATCTATGAGCTTTTTAGGAAAACCAAAGGCCAACAAAGTGAATTCCAGAAAATTCCATTCAACCGTATCATAGGCCTTCCTGAAATCAACCTTTATCACACATTTTGGAAGATAAGGAACATGATGGAAACCACTGAATAACTCTTGTGCAATCAGAATATTATCGCTGATTCTATGTCCTTTAACAAAAGCATTTTGAGCTCACTAATGATTGAAGGTAGTACCAAGGCCAAACGATTGGCCAAAAGTTTAGTAATACACTTATAAACCGTGTTGCAGCATGCAATAGGCTGGTAGTCTCAACAGATGATGCATTCTGAACTTTTGGAACCAGTGCAATGATGGTGATATTCAGCTGGCGTAATAATCTACCAGAGTGGAAGAAATCTTGGATTGCCCGAATGACTGAGCTGCCCACTATCTCCCAAGAGCTCTTAAAGAAATCAACATTGAATCCATCCGGTCCTGGGGCTTTCCCTTTAGCTAAAGAGAACATGGTGCTTCGTATTTCATCATAAGAAAAAGGCTTGGGAAGAATGCTAACCTGGTCTGAGAGTAGCGTTTACTGAATGGATGCTCGGATAATATCTGGAGAGGGAGAGGTCCTGCCATTTGACGTGAAAAGCTGTTGAAAATGTACCAGAAAAAGATTCTTGACATCTTCCAAGTTGTCAATCCGAGCTCCAGACTCATCAACAGCTGAAGCTATTCTGTTCCGGAGTTGTCTGTTTTTCATGGACTGATGGAAGAACTTTGTGTTCAAATCTCCCTCATTTACCCACCTAATCCGTGATTTTTGACGATAGAAGGACTCCTCCTGTGATATAAGCCTTCTGAAATCTTCCAAGCAGGCTGTTTCCTTATGAGCAAGCGCTAAGTTAAACGGGTCTATCTGTAGAGCATCCTGAGTAGACTTGAGTCCCTTCCTTGCAGCTTATGTACGAGTCGAAATATCATAATAGGAAGCTCTATTGAGTTGTTTGAGCCGCCTTTTTAGAATCTTCAATCTAGAGCATAGTATAAACATGGCCGTTCCAGACATATTCATACCCCAAACTTGATCGACCAGCATTTCAAATGAGGATGTGTGAGCCAAAAATTGAAGAATTTAAACGGTCTCCTTGTCAGTATATCAGGCAACGCACGAATTATCATTGGAGAATGGTTCGAGATACCTGAGTTTAGGAAGTTAGCTTCAGAATAAGAATAAACAGCATTCCATTTCATGTTCACTAGAACTCTGTCAATTTTTCTTAACTTTCGATTTCACCCGAAGAAGTAGACCAAGTGAACCTGCATCCAACATATCTTAAATCATCCAATTCAACATTAACTAGGCACTCATGTAATTCATTATAACAAGACGGCCAAGTATCAGAGCTTCCCACCCTATCAGAGTCAATTCTTATAGCATTGAAATCACCCGCCAAGTGTGTAATGGAATATAAAAGGAAATACATATGAGACATACCATACCAATATCTTCTTTCCACAACCTCCATTTTTCGATATGGCACAATTGGAAAGACGATAATTGGTGTCTTTTCTAATTTGCAAAAAAAAAAATCATGGAATCACGAAAAAAATTAGAGGAATCTAATCTTAAATCTTAAAAGTTGGTTACCACCGATCCATGCCTTTTCTATTGGATAATAAATAAGTAAAAGGAAATAAATCTGTCTTCTTGTTATAGAACTGTCGAGAAATCATTTAAGTACATATCTTGAATAGAGAAAATTGCTTCCCCCTAAAACTTAGCCCTCAACTATATTAAAATGTTCGATATTATCCGTAAAATGAAATTAATGGAAGGAAAATATTAAACATTTGCATCTAACTTAGGGACTACATTGAACATGTACATAAAACTCAAGGATTACATTAAACAAATCAAAGGTTCAAGAACCACACTACACAGTAAGTTAAAACTCGATGACCACATTAAACAAAATAGAAGTTCAAGGATTATAATACACACTGAGTTAAAACTTAGGAATCATTTGTGTTATTATCTTTAAATAAATGACATGGCTCTCAATATTTGATATAGCCTCTAAACTATTTTTTGGTTCAATTTAGTCTTTGAATATTCAAAAATCCTCTCAATGTCCTTCCAAAGAAAATTCTAACGCCGTTAGCTAACGTCTACACCACTTTGTTCACTTGCCTTTACATTGGCCATATCCATGTGACTTTAAAATTATATCCCTCTCTCTTCTCTTATAAGATGCTCTTGAACGCACACCACTTGAAATAAATCACTACCTACGCTTGCTGCTCGTCGTCGACTACCACCGTGACGACATCACGAAAGTCTTCCGCCACCAATCATTAACGCTTTTACCACCGGCATCTCTGTCTATATTTATAAAGGTATGATGGGTGGTCAAGACCTCATATTGAGTTCAGTTATTGGTTGCGGTGACCTTAAATTTGTGTTAGCACCTTAGATCTGAAGGGGTGTGTTTGGACGTGGTTTGAAGCGACGGTACCGGTAAAAATGTTTATTGGTCACCTGACTTGCTAGATAATATGTTGGTGATGTACAGATGTTTTTATGAAATCATTAATTCTTCTTGCTAGGATATATATTAACAATTTTTCTTCTTTTCTGCTAATTTTATTTCTCTTTACAATCAACCACTTAAACTTACTCACTATTATATGAATTGATCAATGTCCATTGGATTAACTTACCAATTATTTTATTAAATTACGAAATAACTTTGTGTTATCATGTTGTTTATCAATATTTTCTTTTACTTACAAACTTTTATGGTTGGTTTACCAACTTTTATTCTTGCTTTGGTGTAGGAAAGAAAAACGTTACCCACAGAAAGATTGGCTCTCAAACGTGTGAGGGTTATTGCTTTCACCTCCAAACTAGAGGAAGTTATTGGGATAATGACACCACATGTGTCATAATTTGTCATAAAAAAAAACTTTCAATCACTATGCCACATGGATTAAAAATCATTCACTTGAGTGCCTTAGGCAATCGAATGATAGAAAGGAATGTTTGACACGGCTTTAATTTTTTATAACCCATCCAACAAGGCTCTTCAACAAAATGTAGTCACCAAATGAGATTATAACAATGTGGTTTGGTCCATCTATATTGTTGGGGAGAACTGGTCAACAATTCACCAAGAACTATGCCAAATCCAGGATCAAAATCTTCCCCAAACTAAATCCAATAATAACCAGCAAATACAACCTTGTAATATGTAAAAATAATGCCAAGTAACAAAGCAATAAAGCCAATAGACAATACCAAGATTTTACGTGGAAAACCCAATGAGGAAAAAACCACGGACGGCCCCAAAAAATTCCACTAATCACCAAGAATAGTCGAATACATAAAGTGTTCTTTTCTAGTCACACACTAGAGGCTCAACATCACCAAGGCAATAATATTTCCTCACCACAAAGGTGGATTAACATCAATTAAGCAAGAAAACCCAAACCACAATCAGAAACTTCAGAGGAGATTCTCAACGAACAAGACCATCAACTTGTAGAGCTCGATCTCATGAACAACATACTGAAATTTGAGCCAATTCCGTCAACATTTGGCCTTCGAATCGGAACCGCTAAATTGCGTCCCTCTTGTCTCCTCTCTCTGGCGTGCGGCCGCCGTTTTTCTTTCTGCACGTAGGGTTTCTTCACACGCACAAACTGCAGCAACCTTATTTTTTCTATTTTTGACTTTTTCTTTTCTTTTCTTTTTAATATGCTAGCTGGGCCCCACAATGAGGTGGACCCAGCCAACAAATCTCCCCCTCCACCTCATGTGGGGAGTTCCATCATGCCCACTTTGTTCCTGCAATAGTCAAGTTTCATAATGGGCAAAGCTTTGGTCATCATATCGGATCCATTGTCGTTGGTATGGATCTTCTCCAGGAGGAAAAACTTCTTTTCTACTTTACGGCGGATCCTGTGATACTTCACATCAATATGCTTCGATCGTGAATGTAATACTGGATTTTTGCTGAGATCTATAGCACTCATGCTATCACAATACAAAACAAACTTCTCTTGTTTCAAGCTCAACTCTTGTAGGAATCTTTGCATCCATAAAAGTTCCTTACCTCCTTCAATGATAGCAATATATTCCGCTTCAGTTGTAGACAAGGCAACACATTTTTGCAATCTAGATTGCCACGAGACAGCTCCCCCTGCAAAAGTCATTATATATCCCGAAGTAGAATATCGGGAGTGAACATCACCAACATGATCTGAATACGAGTAGCCATCCAACTGCGGTTTTCCATTTCCGTAACACAAGCAATATTTGGAAGTGCCTCTATGGTATCTCAAAATCCATTTCACAGCGACCCAATGCTCTTTACCTGGATTTGAGAGAAATCTGCTCACAACACCAACTGCATGAGTAATATCTGGTCTTGTACAAACCATGGCATACATCAAACTACCAACAGCCGATGCATAAGGAATTTTCATTATCTCTTCTTTCTCTTTCTTACTTGTAGGACACTCCTTTTTAGTTAACTTGAAATGGCCTGCAAGTGGAGTACTTACCAGTTTACATGTACTCATGTTAAATCTTTCAAGTATTTTTTCAATGTAACTCTCTTGGGATAGCCAAAGTCTTCGATTCTTTCTATCACGAGTAATTCTCATCCCAAGGATTTGCTTAGCATGAACTAAATCCTTCATTGCAAAAGTTTTACTTAACTCATTTTTCAAGCTCTTGATTTTCTTAGCATCATGTCCAACAATCAACATGTCATCCACATAAAGCAAAAGGATAAGAAAATCATAATCTGAGAATCTTTTCATAAAGACACAAGAATCACAGTTGGTCTTACCATAGCCCTGACCTTCCATGAATGATTCAAACTTCATATACCACTGTCTCGGCGCTTGCTTAAGACCATATAAGCTTTTCTTCAACCTGCATACAAGATGCTCCTTGCCTTCAACTTTGAAGCCCTCCAGTTGCTCCATATATATTTCTTCTTCTAAATCTCCGTGAAGAAAAGCTGTCTTTACATCAAGTTGTTCAATTTCTAAATCAAAGGCGGCGGCCAACCCAAGAACAACTCGAATAGAAGACATCTTAACAATTGGTGAAAATATCTCTTGAAAGTCAATTCCTTTCTTCTGACGAAAGCACTTCACAATAAGCCCAGCTTTGTATCGTGGTTGCAAACTATTTTCTCCTGTCTTCAACTTGTACACCCACTTATTTGTGAGTGCTCTCTTGCCTTTGGGCAAGTTCACTAGTTCAAATGTGTGATTCTCATGCAATGATTTAAGCTCTTCTTGCATAGCTCCATGCCACTCATTCTTTTGATCGCATGACATGGCCTCTTCATAAGTTTCTGGCTCTCCTGCATCAGTCAATAACACATACTCATGTGGCTGATATCTCTGTGAGGGTCTACGTTCTCTTTCAGATCTTCTAACTTGAGGTAGGACCAACTGTTCTTGCTCAACTGGCTCATCTGGCTCAACGGATTGTTCTTGCTCAACTATTTCACTTGTCTCGACTGAAGAATCAACATGCTATGATGATTTGCCTTCTTCAATATCTTCATGCGCTTCTCCCCTGTGATTTTCACCCAATACGGCAGGAGAATTTGGGTTGAAACTAACAAAGCGTTGAGTTACATTATTTGGCTTCATTGGCTTGTCAATGTCTTCAATGTTTTGATGCTCAAAGAATACCACATCTCGGCTTCTAATAACTTTCTTTGCAGTTGGGTCCCATAGTCTATAGCCAAACTCTTCATGTCCATAACCCAAGAAAATACATTGCTTCGACTTGTCATCAAGCTTGGATCTTTCATCTCTTGGAACATGTACGAATGCCCGGCAACCGAACACTTTTAAGTAATTATACGAAACATCTTTCCCACTCCAAACTCTTTGAGGAACATCACCCTTAAGAGGAACTAATGGAGAAAGATTTATCAAGTCCACTGCCGTTCTCATTGCTTCACCCCAGAATGACTTAGGTAACTTTGCATGAGAAAGCATACACCGAATCCGATCATTAATTGTCCAGTTCATTCTCTCCGCTACTCCATTATGTTGCGGAGTCTTCGGAACAGTCTTCTCAAGCTTGATACCATAATCTCTACAATCCTATTCAAACGGACCTCTATATTCACCACCGTTGTCAGCTCGAACACATTTCAGCTTCTTTCCAGTTTCTCTTTCCACGTTGACATGAAATTGTTTGAACACAGCAAGCACCTGGTCTTTAGATTTCAAAGCAAAAGCCCACACTTTTCTAGAGCAGTCATCAATAAACGTCACAAAGTATAATGCACCACCAAGTGTTCTAGCATCCATGCAACAAACATCAGTGTGAACTAAATCAAGTACATCTGATTTTGTGTGTGGAGATGAACTATGAAATGAGAATCTATGTTTCTTACTAGTAAGACAGTGAGTGCATTCCTTCAAGTTTCTCTCCTTCAATGGTAAAAGATTCTTTTAGCAAGAGTTTCAAGCCCCTTCTCGCTGAGATGGCCAAGTCTCATATGCCATAGGTCAACTGAGAAATCTTTCACTGCATTTATCTCTTTTCTGATCAACTTGGCTTCCATGGTGTAAAGAGTGCATGTCTTCTTGCCCTTAGCCAATATCATGGAACCTTTTGTCAATTTCCATTTTCCATCACTGAAAGAATTACAATAGCCATCATCATCTAAGGCACCCGTAGAAATCAAGTGAAGTCGAATATCTGAAACATGTCTCACATCTTTCAGAAGCAAGTTACATCCAACATCAGTCTCCAAATAAACATCTCTCATGCCAATCACCTTGGAAACACCATTGTTCCCCATCCTAACACAACCAAAATCGCCGCTGTGATAAGAAGTGAAGTAGTCACGCCGTGAGGTGACATGAAAAGAAGCTGCAGAATCAACAACCCAGCTGGAGTCTTGGCAAGTAAGATTCACATAAGCATCACCACAGATAAACACAATGTCACCATCAGATGCAACTGCTATTGTAGCCTGTTTCTCTTCTTTATTTCGATCTTCGTTTCTATGATGAGATCTATCTCTCTTTGGTAACCTGCACTCTTTGGCATAATGTCCCATCTTTCCGCAATTATAACACACTTCTCCTTGGCCTTGATTTTGACCTTCCTGTTGACTTGCCCCGCTAGTTACTACTCTGAAAGTTTCTAAATTGACTTCTCCCCCTGTTTTCAATAACAAGAGCCTCTGTTCTGGAAGCATAATTCAGGCCTTTTCTTCTTGTTTCTTCATTGAACAAGCTTTCTTTAACCATACTCATAGAAAGCACGCCAAAAGGAGCCGAATTGTTTAATGCCACAACTAAGGTGGCTCAACTATCAGGAAGTGTACCAAGCAATAAACATGACTGCAATTCATCACCAAGGTCAATCTCAAGATTTGTCAATTGATTAACAACATCTTAAAATTCACTCAAGTGTTCTGACATGTTACCTCCCTCCTTGTATCTCAATATCACAAGCCTTTTAACTAACAAAGCTTTATTTTGTGGAGTTCGCCTCTCATAGAGTTCTTGCAATTTCTTCCACAAAGTATCTGCTTTCGTTTCTTGGGCAACATGATGAAACACGCTATCATCAATCCATTGTCGAATAAACCCAACCGTCTTCCGATTCATTCGTTCCCATTCTTTATCCTCCTTATTTCCTTTAGCCTCATCGCCATCAATGGGATCAAACAAATCTTTACAATATAACATATCCTCCATCTAAGGCTTCCAAATAGAGTAATTCGAGGCATTCAGTTTAAACATTATACCGCTGGTTTCCTCTATAACCTGGAGCTCTGAAACCACTTTGTTGGGGAGAACTGGTCAACGATTCACCAAGAACTATGCCAAATCCAGGATCAAAATCTTCCCCAAACTAAATCTCTGGCGCGCGGCCGCCATTTTTCTTTCTGCACGTAGGGTTTCTTCACACGCACAAACTGCAGCAACCTTTTTTTTTTTTCTGTTTTTGACTTTCTTTTCTTTTCTTTTTAATATGCTAGCTGGGCCCCACAATGAGGTGGACCCAGCCAACAGATATGCCCCAAATTAAAGAATTGAGAAAAAATTAGGTATGTTCTTCAAATCCGAATCCCAATTTTAGGAACTTGGGCAAATTTACATCCTAAAATTTGCAATAAAGAGCAAGAGCAGGAGAAGCAGCTCCTATTCATGTAAGTCATGATCACAATGCGTTGGGCATTTCGAGTTCATTCATCTGATGAATTTGTGTGCTTGCGTACGGACGCCTGTATCAGTTAAGCTAATCCAATCCTTTTTCTCTTTGCTCTGGTTGTTGCAAAATGCAGGGAGGATGGGTTGAAGCCGATGGATGCGGAGCAACTAAGAAGAATACTAAGTCGAGGCTCTCGTTCATCTTTTTTTTTTTTTGGTAAAGAGGTTCTCGTTCATCTTTTTCTCCTTCAATTTTCATTTTCATGTTATAGTTTATTAGACCATGTGTCTGTGTACACGTGGGTCTTTGTTGGTGTGTGCATCGGTGCTTTGTGTGTGTGAGTTGGTGAGAGGGATGACACATCGTCCTTTAATTTACATGCTTTATATATTTACTCTTTTCAAGCTTGAAGAAAGGTAAAAGTAGAAATGTTATCGGTGACAATTGTAATAGAAATCAGGATAGTTTGGACAATATGCCTATTTGATAATATATATATATATATGGGTGCTCAATAATTGTCTAATGACTTTTTTTCTAGAATCATCTATTACGCCACAAGAGTTCATCAAAAGAAAAAGTAAATCATATGGTAAGATATATCATACCTAACCCTTCCAAATTTGGAATTGTAAAGACTTACCTAACCCTTCCAATTGTTTTGATTTTCCTAACACTTCTTTCTCAATATGATTCACCTAACACTTCCAATTTTCCAATAACGACTTAACCGATCCTTCCAATTGTAACAATTTGTTTAACTATTATGATTCACCTAACCCTTCCATCTTAGTAAGATTTACCTAACCCTTCCAATTTTCCAGTGTAGGAGCTGCATGATTTATTTCCTACTAAGTGTTAGATGTCAATTGAAAATTTAACAAGAAATAAAAAAAAATCCTAAAGATTCATACAAAAAAAAAAGACCAAAGCATATTTTCCGTAATTTACCAAAAGAAATTTCGAAGAGAAACTAGAGCATTTGGACAAAAAATGTACTCAAGATGTTGTATTGCATATTTATCATATTTAATTTGGTGGGAATTTCGTCACACAAACGTTTCATATATTAGGTAGAATCTCTTGAAAACTGGAAAAAAAAGAATATAGAAAACATATTATTCTATCACATACTAGATATGTATTCATCCTTATTTGTTAGGTTGCATTATCTTTTCCTTTCTTATGACAATAAGGCAACAATTTATCTACCAGTTTTGGCATCGAGGTGAAGCCTAAGTGGCCTATATAAACAATCCCCTATGACATTAATTCTATCAGATTGAACTGAAGTAATAATCCTCCTCTTTTTTACATTCATTGAGCTTTCCCTAATCAAATCTCTTCTTCCATCTCCCCGTAAATCTTCCTCATTCAAACTTTGAGACACAATCTCTAAAGATCATCTAGACTTGTCTAGGAAATAGAGAGGTCGTCGAGATGGGTAGTTCCAGAGGATGAAAGAGCTCCAGTTGATGTGATTTGTGAGATATAAGGTACAGGCTTCACGCAATTTACTATCAGTGTTTTCTATGTACATATGAAGAAGAGAGAATTATCATCTTTCATATGAACGACAAATTCCTAAACAATCATATATATTTGTAGCTTTTGCAGATAATGGCACTTGCCAAGGAGGTGCGTAGAGTAGCCCACATCAAAACTCTCAATGCATTTTTCCAATTTTACAAGCAAGAGATTGGAGGAACATAATGAGGAGCCTTCTTCAACAGATAGGCAAAATATGCTTGCAAGAGAAGTAAAAAGGCTAATCCTCAAGGCTTGCACCCTATACATCAAGAACTGTACTCAACTCAAACGACCTCGAACTTTGCAGATTCAGCATCAACAGCGACACGAACAAAACGACAATAATAATAAAAACAAACAACGACTAGAACCACGAGAATGACAACTCAACAACGATAACAAATGGCATCAACAACAGCAACATGGTAAAAAGAACAACGACAGTAGCAACAGCACCAGGGAAAGCACAAGCAGTGGTTGCAGTAACGACAACAACAACAGTGATCGAATATCAAAGTTCGTTTGAGTCTACCTAGAAAGGGATCAAGTGACGACCACCACTTTGCACGTCCAACATCAACAACACGTACGCAACAACCTCAAGCAATAACAGCAATGGTAGCAACAATAACATCAACAACAATGATCTAACACAATAAGTTGACCCCACCCAGGATGAGACCAAGTAATGGCATGCCTATAGAATATCCTGTAGATCTCCAATCGGGCAAGTCACCAGATGATGTGACCTACTTACGAATTCTACAACGAACGATGGACATGATTTCTAGGGAAAGGAAGAGCAGATATGAGATGCAAAGATCCAAACCTCGATCGCCATGCTATGATTACAATTAGAACAGCATAAAAGGGAAATCAAAGCCTTTCAGAGTTAGGCAACATGGTCCTCCGGAGGGAGAGCAAGGCTCTTCGAAGCAATAGCTCCTAAGGTATTAATAGTTTAACAAACATTATTGCCAGTGCAATGATATTTTAGTTCTAGCGTTTTACTAGCCATTCTAATGCCAAAGTTGAATGTAAGCTTGGTCTCTATTTGGGATTTCATCAAAGGTCACTCTTGTTTTCTTTTAATTATCTGACTTTATAGTAAATCTGGCTATTAGCGAAGCCTTGTCCGGTAAAATATGTTTAACAAATTATATCAACTAGCCTTAATTTAAGGTTGAGTCCAAAAGCTGCAAAGATCTTGATATGTGAGGGCTTTCAATTTTTCTGTCATCTCTTCATGCATGTAGTTATCGCTGTATGATTTAAATCTCTTGTACGCCACGGTTGAAAACCAAATCATTAAGGAAGTGCAAGTTAATTTAATGAAATGAGCACTCAAGGAAGAAAAAAACATTTGCATGAATTAAAGTTTCAAAGTAGTTTTCTCACCGTTAGCACACATATTTGGTTCGCACCGCAACTCAACCTTTCTCGCGTAAATTTGAAGTACAAATAGGTTATGGATTCAGGTGTTTTGCACACCACAAATAAGGAATTAGTATTTTGATCCTTCAATACCCAAATCGGCATGCGATTGAAAGAGAGGAATAAAATTGGTAGAACTATGGCTAATTATGCACACAAAAAATCCCACATCTTAAACAGTTCCAACTAGAGTGGTTATACTTACTCGATTGAAGGAGTTTCCCAATTTTCAAAGATATGGAAATTTGCGGTAATTTCTTCCGGACTTTTTTCCAATTTTTGTTGGGCATTTTGGAAATTAGTTGCTTTCAAAACTATTATTTACACTCTAATCGTGATAGAGTGGTCATAACGACCAAAAAACCGACAACTTCCCAGCAATATCAACTAATTGAGTTGGAGAGAAAAGCCTTCACGTGCTAAAAATGTAAGCAAAATTGACCTTTTTTTTCTTGAATTGTTTTTCACGAGTTCCTATATATGGAAAAAATAAAGAACTTGCATTAAATAGTAGGGTTAATTATATTAAATAGCACAAAATTACCTCTTGTCCTAAACGTGGCCCACACTTTCTGTTATCTTATACAAAGCATAAACTTTAACTTGGATCCCAATTTGACCCAAAGTCTTTTTATCTCATAAAAAGTACCAATTTATACATCTGGTTATTTTTTTAGCCCAAAACTTTTGTCTTATCTTATAAAAAAAAATTATCAACTTTCAGTCAATGGCTAAATCTCGGCCCGATCAAGTTTCCTCCAAGTACATGTGAAATGACACATCAAGTATATAATGGCGTCATTAGACGGAAACTTCACAGAGACTAGTTTTGAATGATGAATGAAAATTGGTGAGTTGATACTTTATAGGGGAATTGGGCATAAAGGGTGCAAAAATGGATTATTTTTTAAAGGTTTCCATTGTGAAAATATTTTTTCTTTTGTAAATTCAAGATTTCTTCCCATACTTGGTCGTTATAGATGCAAGGTGTATGTCATCATACCAAACATGTTCATATGACACAATTGGAGCAAATCCGACAAGAGTAACTGCTAATATAGAAAGTCAACCGTAACGAATACAAACATCAAAGAGTTGATCAATTGTTGTTAGATGATGACAAGGAAAATATGGTCTCTAAATAACTTCCTACCCAATTAGCAAGGAGAGTAGAAGTTACCATCTATGTTCAATGTGATATATCTACAAAAATGTTGTGTCTCTCATTATGGTAATATAGCTTGGACTTATTGTGGGTTTTCCCCAGTTTAGATTGTAATGGACTCACTCTAAATGGAAGTATATCTGAAAATAAATGGATCTGATCTAGTAGAGTGGATGGTTCCTCTATTAGTGTGTAATGGAATATAAAAGGAAGTATATATGTGACGCACCATATTAACATCTTCTTTCCACAACCTCCATTTTTTTATACGACTGAAAGACGATAATTGGTGTATATTTTATTTTGGTAAAAAATCATGGAAATATGAAAGTATAGGAATCAATTCTTAGATCTTATTATTCCATAAAAAAAATTCTATCGGATAATAAATAATTAATTAAAAGGAAAGAAATCCATATTCTTGTTATAGTACTGTCAAGAAATAATTGAGTACATATCATGAATAGAGATAAATACTTCTCCTTCCATAGTTATATATATATATATATATATATATATATATTTATGGAATATATTGATTATTGTACATCAATTAACAAATTTATGAAGAAAGATAAATACATTGTCCATTGTTGACAAAAGTAAAAATGATATAAATAATTACTGAACTTTGACCCAATATGTAATGTGATATTTGAATTTTTAATTTATTTAATATTATTTATAAATTTTAACTTAATATGTAATGCAATCTCTGAAATTGTAATTTATTTAAAATTCCTTGATTTTTTGTACATTTTTAATTTAGCCCTCAATTATATTGAAATGTTCAATATTATCTTAAAATAAATTAATGGAAGGAAAACATCAAAAAATTCATATAGTTTACGGACTACATTGAACATGTACATAAAATTCAGGGACTACATTAAATAAGGAAAAAGTTCAAGGATCATACTGCACATTCAGTTAAAACTTAGAGATCATTTGTGTTGTTATTCCTAAAAAATATATAAATATTACAATTACTTGAATCAAATAACTTTAAAATGTTTCCTCAATTACACTCAAATAGAATCATGAGAACTAATGAAAGAGAAAACAGTAATGCAATATAGCCTCTAAATTTTTTGGTTCAATATAGTCCAAAAATATTCAAAAATTCGCTCCATAGGCAACCAATGGGTCTTGAGAATCTTGAAAATAACTGGATGAATATGCTTGAGTATCCGATGAAGGTGATGGAAATTATTCTGGATGTTCCAAACGATAAATTTGCATGGCTTCATGAATGGATTCTTTTGGATTAAAAGAATCCCATGAAACATTTTCTGAATGTAATGGCCAGGCTTCAGGGGGAATCGTGCGATTTTCCTGGCAAAGGATCCGCTGGAGTTTTCTGTAAGATTAAGGATCTGATGAGATGCATCATAGAAATGTTCTGTACACAGTGTGTTTCTGCAAATGATGTTGAGGCTTATATGAACTTATTCCTACCAATGCTGGTCGGTTTGAATGGTCTCCTGATGGATGTATAAATGTGCATGGCCGATAGAAAAGGATGATTGTGTGTCTTTCAGGTTCTGGGCGATCACGTTGGTTTTCTATACCAAAAAGTGCACGCCATGCACTAAGAGGCATAAATCAATTGAACAATGAGATAGGTGTTTAAACCTGTGGTGTCGGTGGTCCTCTGCTCGAAGAGTTTCTGTAAGAGCTCGCCAAATCTTCTCAGTAGAAAACTAGATAGCTATGGTGTACAGGTTGAACAAATACCAAAGCATCCATTTCAATTTTTCGGGAAATTCCTGTTCTGGGTTCCAAGTGAGATGGTGGATAAATGGAAATTTTGGATGGAGCCCATTTGGCTTTAAAAGTAGACCTCCATAATTAGCGAATATGCTATATTCGCTTGATTGAAGAAAGTCGGGAAGTCTTTCAACTAATTGGTTTTCATGGATAACAGCTTGAATTTCAGAAGGATATTCAAGTCGTGGCCTGTTTTGCTACATATCCTAAACTCTGTATGTCTCAACTCGAGGATTCTTTTTGACATACATGTTAATTTCCATAATGGGCTTGGGTCTGGAAAGAAAATCTGCAAGAACATTTTTCTTTCCTACAATGTGTATGGTTTCAAAAGAGTACTTTGAAAACCATTCAGCCCACCTCAAGAGCTGCGGATGAGGAACTTGCTTCTGTTTAAATTTCATCATTTGTGGGAAAGAAGTCATATCCAACTCAACCAAGAAATGATGGCCAATAAGATGAAATTCGAATTTTTTTAATGCCATTCTTAACTACCAAAATTTCTTTGAATGTGGAGTGGTGATGGAATTCAGCTGGAGAGAACTTACCACTTTTGTAACCACAAATATACCTCTTGCCATCAATTTCTTCATAAAGAACAGATGCCCAATACTCGTCATTGGCATCTGTTTGGAAGATTCTTTTTCTATCTAGGTAAGAATCTTAGTTCTATCTAGTTACGTATAACTAATAAAAGAACAATCCGCATACTTTGTGTCATAAAACGACAATCCACAATAATTGAATAACATAATACTCATAAATATGAAATAATAAATAACATTATCTGAAACAAACTATTATTCAAACAACTAAAAGTAGCCATACTTCAAAAACAATTAATGTGACAAAGGATCCCTAATAATCTTCTTGCGAATTACAAGAAACAACTTTTTAATCTCAGGGGAAATCTTTATTTTCACTTTAGGCAACCACGAGAAAACTGTTGGATTCCCTCTAGGGTCCTTTTTCCTCCAAGGTGCATTCACTCTTCGCCATGTGGTATTCATTCCTAAAGTTCTTGCCTTTTGCTTTTCAACTTCATAGTAGTCTTTTAGAAAAGCTTCAACTAGCTTATCATATTGTCCTTGACTATTCAATGCCCAGACTCGTTCCTTGACTCTATCAAGGACCCCTTGCCAAACGTATGGCAATGTTATGCGAAGCGCGGTCGCTCTCATGATGTGCTCTTACATCATCGAGTCACCTTTCCAAATGACCTCTTGAATCATCCTGTCGTCCCTAATCAGATGAGCTTCCATGTTGTCTTCTAGCCAGCAACAATTTCTCAGCTCTTCTTTTTAACGATTTAACATTTCCCTTTGACCATCTGTACGCACAACAATAGGTGTTCTCTAAAAATTTACCATCGTTCCTGCAACACATGCAGAACGTCAGGCATCCATAAATCCACATAGTAATTCATTATTTAAAAAAAAATTGTGGTCGAAGTCAACGATCAATTGTCAATGGTCAATGGTCAACAGTCAATAATTCAAGTCAACCGGGTCATGGGTCCAGAAGGTTCCGGACCGGAACATGGTTCGATCTAGACCCTTGGGTCAAGTTGGGCTTGCAAGCACTTGGCTCGTGGGCCTGACCTTGAGCCCGGCCCGTGAGCCGGGGCTCATGAGCCAAGGGGCTTCCCCCACAGAGCTGGGCTCGCAGGCCTTAAGCCCACAAGCCATTCACATTTTGTCTTTTCTTCTCCTTTTTTTTAATTCATGGAGAAAGAAAAAAAAAACCCTTAGGCCGGGCCCACAGGCCCGCGTGGGCTGTCCTTACAATCGCACTGGGCTGATGTCATGCCGCAGATAGCGAGCATTCTCGCCGTCTTTCGAGCTTCCCTGGTGACCTTCCCGACCTCCTTTTTTTACGTACGACTTGTCAAACGCTCGTTTTGACGAGCACTATTCGTATATGCAAAAACATTCTACTTTTACCAAACGTAATTAAACGAAAAATGCTTCAAAACATTATGCCCTCTTTCTAATCAAGCCTAAATCCGAATTTAAATAAATCTAAACATGATTAACTTATAATCACAGAGATAAACAATCAGGATTACAAGTTATCAAGCTCTGATACCAATATTAGTATCCATAGATCCAAGAAATTTCGAACATAATCAAAGTAATCGCAACGAAAGCGAATAAAACAAATGCCCAAGATCACAAGCTATGTTGATATCCATAGATCCAACAGATCATAACGAGGAGCCCTCGTCAACGTACACCCTTTCGGCCGTTGTTGTTGCTGTTGATATTGGACGTGCAAAGTTCGAGGTCGTTTGAGTTGAGGAGCTCGTTGCTTGAAGAATAAAGTGCAAGCCTTGAGGATCAGCATCCAATTTCACGGGCAAGAGATTGAAGGATCACAACGAGGCTCCTCCTCGCAAGAGAACAAGAAATGCTGATCCTCAAGGCTTGCTCTCTATAAGTGAAGAAAGGTCTTCTCAACTCTGACGGCCACGAACTTTGCATGCCCAACATCAACACAAACGCAACAACAATAGTAACAGCAATGCAGCAGCAGCAGCAATAACAACAACGATTGAATACAGAAGTACGTCTGAGTCCCTTGAGAAGGGACCAAGCAATGGCATGCCTATAGGTAACCCTGCGAATCTCCAATAAGCAGCTTCACCACATAATGTGATGTAGCAACATATCCTGCAAGAGAAATGCGTATGATAGGGAAACAATAAGGCACGAGATAGACAAATTCTGATCCTCGGTCGGCGTGCTACAATTACAACTAGAATAGCGTCGAAGGGAGATTGAAGGTAAGGAGAACGCGGCCCTTCGAAGAGATAGCTCCGTTGATTGCTGGTTTAACGAGACATTATTGCCAGTCCGATGATATTTTAGTTCTAGGGATTTTACTGACTCTTCTAATGTCAATATTGAATGTAAGCTTGACCTTTACTTGGGCCTTCATCAAAGAATACTCTTATTTTCTATTAAGTATCTTAGTTTCTGGTCTCTGGCTATTGGTGGAGACTTGGCCATAAAAAAAATTACAAATTAATATCATCAAGCCCCAGATCTATTGTTATTGGCCATCATCAGTCGTCTTTCTTTCTTTCTTTTCTTTTTTTCCTTCCCTAACTAGGTCGCCAAGTCCAAGAGCTGCAAAGATCTTAATGTGTAAGGGCCATCAAGTTCATTTTTCTTCCATCGCTTCGTGCATTTAGTCATCATCGTATGTTTTCAATCTCTAAAATCACGCCTTAGGAAACTAAATCATTAATGGAGGGCAGTCAAATGAAGGAAATGAATATACGGGGAAGAAAAAATTATTTACACTAATTAAGTAGTTTCGAGCACTTTCTCACCTTAACACACAAATCTGATTTGCGTCGCAAATCAACCTTCCTTGACAAAATATCAAATTCGACCAGCCTGGTGGCTCCGTATGCTCTGCAAACAACCAAATAAGGAAGTCCTAACGGGATGATTTTTTCAGACCCTCCGACCTGAAGTCAATTTGCAATTTATTATGAAGAAAAATGAAATTGGTAAAATTATGGCCAATGTGTGCAAAACATATCATGGGTGCTCAAATGGTTTCCTTTTAAGGATGTACACTTACTTTAATAACCCACAATTTCTCCATTTTCGGAGACATGGAATCGTGGGGTGATTTCTCTCAAATGTGTGAGGATAACTGCTAGCTTGCTGCTGCCAATGTTTCGCCCCTTTTGTGCTGAAAAATTGAAGGCATGGTTGTTCCTGTCCGGACCAATGGATTCGGACCTTGCTTACACCCCCTTCGGGATTCATTTTTGTACATTGTCAAATTAGTCTTTGGACTATATAAAATTGTTCAATGTTGTCTTACCATTAATTTAATTTCAAGAACTACATTAAACGTTAGACTAGTTTGAATATGTACAAAAAACTCAGATACCATATTGAACAAATTGAAAGTTCATAAATTATATTGCATATATGACTAAAATTCAAGGACCATTTTGTGCCATTATCACATATGCCAACTTTATCTTTTAGCTGATTTTCATTGAAAATCACTGACATAGCGATTTAACCAATATCGGCCTTTTTACAAGACACAATCAGTACTAACATGAAATTGTTCTTTTTTTTTCTTTTTTCCATTTTTTCTTTTTTTTCTTTTCCCTCCGCCAACCTTAGATGAGGGCCACCCTTGCCAACCTTGGGCAAGAGACATCAAGCCTAGGCCAGCGAGCGCAAGCATGGTTGACCTTCACCAAATTCGAGAATGGCAACTCTTGCCCTCACCCAATCTGGCAATGGTGACCCTTGCTCTAAAGAGGGCTATGCTCGTTTGATCCAACAATGCGGCCCTTGTCATCCTAGGCACAAGCATCCCTTACAGTGTGGCCCTCACCTAAGGGCAGTGGAGGGGAACAGGGAAAAAACAAAAAAAAGACAAGAAAATGAAAACAGAGAGAGGAAAAATCATAAACTTACAAAAATTGGCCACATTGTCACTGATTGTACCATGTAGGGCAATAGGTAATAACTAGACCATCGTGCTAACAATTTACTTTTAAAATTGGAGTAACTAGATTAATAAATCATTAAAACATCTAAGTCTAAATCGACAAATTATGAAAAAATTAGGATTAAATTGGTATAATTGATGGATAAGTTGTTAAAACTTTAATGACTAAATTGATATCGAAAGTTCAAAATTCAATTGACCGTCATATAATAAGTTTAGGATTTTTTGGATAATTTTTTTATTTTTTATAATATATCTCATATGTTGGTTTTTGGACTTGGGCCACCCATAGGGCTTGACCCAAGCCCAGCCCACGCTATGTCAAAGTTCCCAGGATGGAACAGTTACAAGAGAAGAAAAACTTATCTTTCGCACTCGATGCACTTTGTGCTTGTTTGCTGGAGGCGTGCTCGGTTGTGGGTTAGGTGCGTTTGACCGTGAAAAGCACATTAAGAGAAGAATATGAGATGGTGATCGTGCCAGTCGGTGCCGAGAAAAAGAGCAGATACTCTCCCAATATTGCAAAGCAAGAGTGTTCTAATTTGAGATCAAGGGGCAATATTTGGTCGTGACCATATCAAGGCTATTCCGCCGAGCACATGACTATACTTTTGACGTACGGTTTGGCGAAATCCAACATCGGTATCAAAGGCACACCAACTATCTCTCATGCTTTTTACTCGTCAAATGCTATATCCAAGTGTTTTGAGCATGAACTCCACAATCGACACTTGTGGCCAATGCATCCTTAAATAATCATAAACTCGAAACGGGGCAAGGTGGGGCCAAATCTCTCGTGTAGCTACATGGGTAGGGATGGAGGGGAACATTGATCCCGGCCCGCCCCGCCCTGTTGCCATCTTCTGCAATCTAGCGAAGCTAAGATGGGAGAAAAGAATTTGTATATTCTTATGCGAAACGAATGGACTATATATGATGATTAAACTAATACGGGGGTGGTCCACCGTCAACAAGACTGAATCAAATCCATGCACAGTTGACAAGATCTCCCCAAATCGCCTGTCGGCGAGGCCGCCGCCCTTCGTTTTCGTGCCCTACCCATCCATCCAGGCCAACGCGGTTTGCTCGGAATGCGTCGCGGATCAATTAGCTGGACAGAACTCACGGGCTCACCCCCCCACCGTGCAAGCCTGAGCCTCACGCCTCCCGACATAAACTTGGTACGCACTCGCTTTGTCTTCGGCCCCCCTTTTTTGGCCACGACTAGACACGTGGGTTCATAGTCAAAATTGTGGCATTTACAAACGTGAGCTGGACAAGGATGAATCATTATCGTGCAATAATAGCAATCGGACGAAACCCTAGAAACCGTGTTATGCGGGTGAAAAGCATGCCGCGGAACAAGTCAATATATATTTTGATTAGTGATGGTCATTATTGAGTGGCCTCAAATGTCTCTCGCCTCGAAAATTGATTGAAAAGGCGATATTTTTTTTTCATATTTATTAATTGACTATCAGTTTTCCCCTAACCTTAATAATATTTCCCTCGTATATCAAATCTTATGCTCGTTTTCAACCTACGACTATTGGATCCAAACTTGTTGATAACTAGCTCTTATGTGAATTTGAAATTGTCCTAAATTTCAATCACTGAGGTAAGAAAGGTTCAAGATTACCCAAAAAGTACATCGCTCATTGATCTCAACTTCCAATTTCCTATGTTTCTCACTTCCCAGGAATTGGTCAAAAAAAACGAGAGGATAGTTAATTACTAATTAGGGTAGAAAGTCTTAATGTCGAGAAAGGTAAAGAAGAGTTTTTGGGCGTTCAGCTAAGACGCTTTCGCTCCGCGTGTCGAAGGATAAATAAACATAGACAGAAGACAGAAGGAAGAAGCTGACTTCTCGTCATTCACATTGCAACGACTATGTCTAGAAGCTCCGGAGATCACAAGCTAAGAAAGCGCGGCTCGGATTTGATTTTTCGAAAGCGTTCTTGTCCTTCCATAAATTATTATATTGGAGTGCTGACCTGCATGTTATGCTGGTCTTTCTTTTCTTTATAGAAGTGTGGACATTTCGAAACAATGGGTTGTGCAGTGATAAACGGATCAAGCACACATGACTCCTGCCTAACCTAACAGAAAAACCACATGTAAAAAAGAAAAAAGATCCTTATAACTTAACCACTTCGACAAACAATCAAGTCAATTAGGCCAAAAATCATAAGAAATTCAAAGGATATAATAAAGAAAAAAGTATAAATTCAATCTAATGATGGCCCGAGTACTCATATTCTGGCCAGTTACAACCACGCCGGTGCTTGTAAGATGAAGTAACAGATCGAGTAAGAAAGCACGTACTTAAGTTTCACACTCTTCTATTTGTATTCATAAAGGAAATTTCTGAGCCACATTTTCTTCACATTGCTGGAAATTAATTAGGAAGCTACAACAAATTGTATAGATATCTCTCCAATATTTCCCAGAAATAGTATCTTACACTTACATATATAATGATAGAAACGATAGAAGTTGTCTTACACTTACATCAAAGAGAGAGTGCAATACATTCTTGATTAGCTTTGCCCTATAAATTAGACCCTCAGTAACAATTGAGGAGTGTATGAAATTAACATATACAAGCCGAAAAAAGATGCAATATAACATAATCATTGTTCTGGCAATATCACCATTGTCTTTACTAATTAAATAGAAACTAATATTGCTGTTACACTGTCCAAAGCCGATGGATTTTGGAGTTAATTGCTTTGAATCAATCAAACCCTTATCGCTCAAGCCTTATGGCCTGGATTTGAATCATCACACTTACCCTTACATGTTTCCTTGGGATCATCCCCAGGAGCACATACATGTGTCTGATAATTTCTTGGTGTATGGGATATGAAGATTACCACACCTAATAGAGATTAGCCGGATAATCAAAAAACATTAAGCACCCCATTAATATTAAACAAAAATCGTGTACATTTAACTGCATTAAATCCAAAAAGCAATGGTCTAGCCCGGGATAGAATTGGTCGATCAATCTAAATTTATTGTATGGATGTCAATTTAGTCATAAATTTTTCAATTTTACCAATATAGTTATAAACATTTTCGTGAAATTTCGATATAGTCATTTTAGCCAATTTTTCGCCGAAATTTGCTAACTTAACAATTCAGCCATTGCCAACCGTCCTATGTGGTATACCGCCACAATAGTAAATTCAAGCAAAAATTGATTTGAATGATCACATTAAAATTCTGCACGAGGCTTAACACTCAATAAGTAAAAGTGAAAAATTTAGGATTAAATTGACGTCCATAGAATAGATTTAGGATCAATTGGGCAATTTTCCCAGCTTTTTGGTGTTCTTGCAATTTCTTCCCCTATTTTCATTGCCTAGTCTGACCTTCTAACTTTGTTGATTTATATATGCAAATGCTTCCATCACTGACACCTTCCAATTGCTAAAAATGATATAAATAACCAGTTGCACATGAACAAAAAAATGTGAAAAAAATTAAAAACAAAAGGCCAAACTCAAGGAATACATATGGAAAAGCTGGAGGACTAGTTGAGGGTAGCAAACCCTAGCTAAATCCCTTATGGCAATTTTACTTGAGGATTAATCCGTCCTCCAGGATGGTGGACCTTACCTCACCGGCTGCCTACTACCGTTCTTTATTGTTCCTCTTTTTTGTCCTATTTTGAGCATCCAATTGGCACTTTGACAGTCCCACATCACAAAGCCTTGGCCTAAAGCACGGGTAGGCAGAGGGTTGATGATGACTCATGTTGCAACGCGTTGGACACTAGGAGGATAGCAAACCCTAGCTCCATCCCGCAAATAATCTACAACTAAGGAGCTGGCTATCGCCATTGTCAATGACAAAAGAAGTAAGAGGAGTTTTCTTTTTGTCAAAGTTAAAGGAAGAGAAGTAGCTAGGCGATACGTATCCGTATCCGGCTCCCAGCCTCCAAGAGAGATGATGACTCGTCTTGAGTTGTGGGATATAGTACTAGTAAGGGTAGCAAACCCTAGCTCAATTCAATTTTCTTCACTTCGCTAATGTGACCTCTCGTTAACAACATGACTATTCCACATAGATAACCCCAGCTCAACCATAGCTACCCAACCGTCGTCAAGACTGGGCAACTCATCTTGAGTCACTGAACACTAGTGAAGATGGTAAACCCTAGTTCAATCCCCTCCAACAATTATGGTTGGGTCGATGATAAGGGTAGTGGATCCTTGTCTCGATAATGTGGCATCGTTGGCACCGCAGCAATCCAAAGACACGAAGTTAGTTCTTGGAAATTGCTAATGACGGTTGCTATGGAGGGACTTAATGGTATAGAAAAGCAGGCAAAATTGTAAAAGGCCAAAAGTTAGGAGACTAACTATCTAGAACCAGAGATCCCCGTTGGCATATTCAAGATTCGTAGTTTTTTAAGTCCACAGGGGTGTTGTTCCATTTACAGTATAAGACGCAAGAAGTCGGCAAATTCATAACATGAGCTGTCGACTTGTTCCCATTTCCAAATGCTTCTATCATCTCAAAATTGAATGCCAAAATCAATCTTGAACATGAAGTTCCCATGATATGCTGGCAACAAAGGTAAGTTCACATGAAAAATGCTCAACGCATGGTCACAAACAAAATTAAGGTAACACACAAAGAGAAAAAAAATGATTTCCATGATTAAATGATATACACTTGCACAGCTAAATATTCTCATAGTTTTAGAACCGAGAACTGGCCTAGCTAAGAGGGTTCATGCACTAATGAACTCTGATCCCTTTTAAGTGAAAACTCAATGATATTTGTTCATGCTAAACTTTTGAAACCAACGAAGGGATCTAGGAGGCAAGAAAAAATACACATCGTAAAGTCTCCACTTATACTCTTTCTAATCGCTATCTTTGGTGCTAGACCATGCAAAACTCGATTCTGAAACAAATCCAAGCACCAACATCTGCAACAGATAGTAGGCTTTTTTTTTAATGCGTGTATACTTCTAACATAATGGGATAATACTCCTACATCCATATATATAGTTTTATGGCAACCACCAACATTTCAAGCTAAATGCAAAATAAATACATTGCTTCGTTGCCAAGCTTCTCCATTCTCTTTTATATTATCATAAAACAGACCTTAGCCATATGGATTCAAATCAGTAGATTTAACAAGTCATCTCTTTTGTATATAGTGTCATCTTAAGTTATTTCTTTTGTACTTAGTGTCCTCAACGGCTATCTATCTGTTCGATCATTTCCTCCATCTTATAAACTTGTCTATTTGAAAAACATATTGACAAACCATGAGCTCTATTTTCTGGAGGAACTGAGTGGCTACATGGAAATGAATGCGAAAGAAAAGTATGAGAGAGAGAGAGAGAGTGAGAGAGAGAGAGAGAGAGAGAGAGAGAGATCCTTTCTTCGATTTGATGAGAAAATGGAAGCTCTAACTTGTGTACTAAACAAAGGAACCTCATTGAGGCAAAAACAACAGGAGACAGGATGCAAAGCCATGTGTTTCGCTTCAATTTGATCTCCTAAATTTGAGAGTTGTGGAGTAGGAAGACACACCTCACGAGGAAGCTTCTTCTTCATCATTATCTCCGTAAATAGGAAGAGAGAGAAGAAGAGAGCGAGAGAGTTACATGCTTTGATCTTCTCTTCTAAGCTTGTTGAGAAGTGCTGTGATAAGCGCATCCCTCTTCTCGGCCCTAGCCTCCTCTCTCATCCTCCTCTGCTCTTCCCTCTCCCTCCACCTCCTGTCCATCATTATCCTCTCACTCTCAAGAGCCTCCATTGTCTGCCTCCACTCCATCTCCTTCACTCTTCTCTCACTCTCCCGTGCCTCATACGCCTCCCTCCACTCCGCCTCCATCTGTGCCTGTTGCTTCATGAACTCCTCCAATATCTTCCTCACTTCAGCGCTGATTCCGCTACTGCTGCTGCTCGCTCCAGTGATGCCCTTGGCCTTCTTCTTTTTTTTCCCCTTCTCGCCCTCACTTTCCTCATCATCGCCATCGTCGTCAGAGGAAAACTGGGAAGAAGAAGCTTTCTTGTTCTTTGAGGTGCTTCCTCCACCGCCACCTCCTTCTGTTTCCGCCCACAGCATACTTTGCATCCTCGCTGCGAAAATCGCCTGCATCTCATTGTAAAATGGGAATTGCTGCCTCATAGCTTCTGGTTCCATCGTCTCACAACCCTGAGTATAAATTCAATTATATTTCATCCATGAGAAAAAGCGCACCCATTATTTGCAATAAAGAACCATCAATATATGCAAACAGATGTGCTCTGCTAATTTCGAGTTTCGGTATATGACTATCGTTCTTTGTGGATAGAAAAATGTTTCTTTCTTAAACGACGCACACCTGTGTAAACCTTGTTATTGACACTTACTGGTTGATAAAAATCATATCAGAATTGGGTGATGATAAAGCAGCACACTTATAGGGCAATACCAAACGAGTACTGAAAAATCTTTGAAGGAATTCATTTCGTGAGTCCAAGCGAGAGCCGTGTCCTCCAACGTACCTTATATCGAGTAACGAGGTTCTTCCACTTGCACTTGCACTGCTCGGCGCTCCGGGTGTAGCCCTTCTCCCTCATCCGGGTCGATATGACCTCCCAGAGGAGCTTGTTTCGCTTCGTCTCCATGAAGCTCCGGTCGAGCTCGGCCCGTATCATCAAGAACTCCTTCGTCTCTTGGACGCTCCATTGCGGGAACCTATCGCTGCTCGCTTCGATACTAACACCGATCTGTTGTTGTTGCGGCCGATGTTGCTGTTGTTGAAGATGGTGTTGATGGTGATGATGATGGGAGAAGCGCCCTTCCATATTAATAGGGCTGAATCAAGGAGGTGATGAGGATGCTTGCCCCAGAAGAATAGAATTGCATTGAGGAGAGAGAGAAAAAAAAAGAATGAGAGGAGACGTGGAAACAGAGGTTTTATATGGGGGCGAGTGTGAAAGGGTTGGTGTGAAACGTCAAAGGTGGAGAAACGTTGGTCTTGGCTTGGGGCGTGGGTTTCAATTTCTGCTTAGGTGTCAAGGAGAGAGCCTTTATATTTCGTTCAGATTTCAGACAGCGATTGATAAGTCTCTCCCTCTCTCTCTCTCTCTCTCTCTCTCTCTCTCTCTCTCTCTGCCTCTATCTCCCTCCCAACCCCACCATTTCCTGGGGAGGAAAAGTTAAACCAGACGGAACATTACTAAGTGGCCAAAAGAATAACACAAGCATGATTACTTAAGTATAATCCACAGGTATTAACAAAAGTTCGCACAGATAACTTCATATGTAGACACTGAGTCGTATGACGTGTCGCTCGGTCCGAGGTCACGAAACTTCTTCGACACCCATGGAAGAACGATTGACCGGCGCAAGAGAACGATTCAAGCCCTTATTTATATTCATTCCCCCATGAATTCATTAGCCTGGCGTACTGGGTTTGCAGCAGTCCATGGAATATGAAGTGGGTTGTACCCGGTTGGTCGCGATGAATCAACCATCTTAATAAAATGTTTTGCTTTCCCAGGGTCAGATCTCTTTCTTATCTCGCCCGACCCTTTTGTCAAGCAGTCTTCATCTGTCCACGCGGAAACTCTCTCGCCTTTTGAGCCCATGCACACCCGTCTGTTCCCATTACGTAAACGCGTCGTCATGCCTACGAGGAGGAGCGACTTCTGGAGGTGCGAGGTGAGGCGGGGAAATCATCCTCTACGACAGGTGACATCGTAGTGAGTCATGATAATTAATATCACATAGTCAACCGCTACGTGAATCACCCTGTGCTATAATAATAATAATAATAATAATCGAGCCCATGAAGGATCGATCAACGGGAAATCGTATACGACCGAAGAAAATATGCATGCTTAAAGTTAAGAAAATAAATTTCTCGGATCGAAAAGAAGAATATATATTTCCCGAAAAATGATTTCTAATGAAAATATTTTTCTTTGTTATGAAAATTTTCCTGGAACAAGCACATCCTAAATGAAATCTTGAGAAATCATACATATGTGGACGACATTGGTCCTACTAAAAGGACTCTGTCATACTGAGAATGTGATTCGCTTACCCACTATATTATTGCTAGAATGAGTGACTTGTGTAATGTTGTTATCTTTGCAATATTGGTGGACCTCACAAAATCTCATAAAATGGTTTCTAGGGCATGCAGATTTTGGCTTGAGTCCTGGTGGTCTTTAACGGAAATTGAATTTTCAAGTGATTTGATGGACTTTGATACGTCGTATTTTTAAATTAAGTATATCGTATTCAAAGATGCAATCGCAATTTTCGTTACCTGTAAATGATTTCATAAGTCAATTTTATCGTCGTTTCTGTGTTTACACGTATGACTTTTGGATTTTTATAATAAACGCCGTCTAGGGTTTGAAGGATTGTTCACATTTGTAGCAGTTTGGATTTAAAAATAGTTAGTTGTTCATGAATCAACACTTGAGTCACATGAGTCGCGCTTACAATTGAAGTTGAATGTGCAACCGTTTAATCTGTTTTGAAAATTTTGCACCCCCCTTGTTCTAACCTTTAAGACAAAAGGTTGCACGTTTGACCCTAAGCTAGGTGCGATCATTTCGATTCTTGTCAAGCTCTTTCATCCCTTTACTGATAACATGTTTTCTAAATTTTATAAATAAAACTTGAGGTGGTAATTTCTAATGGAAAAAACATGATCTAAAATTAGTGAGTTTGAATTAATGATAATCATGTTCATAGTATGTGACAATCATGTCAACTTGCTTAACACGATTAATATTTGTTGTGGACTAATATGAGTCCACCCCGTTTAACTTGAGATTGACTTGTCTGACCCTTTTAATAAATGGATCATGTGAATATAACCGATGATAATATGACTTACTTTAACTCATTCAACATACATTAGTTATTGTTTCCTATTATTTACTACTAATGAATATTGACACTTACCGTTCTTGATACTTATGAACGCGTTACAACTATAATTCTTCCTAGATTATTCACCCATAGCTTAGAAATAAGAATGACTAAGTTCGCGATTGAATCTTTACTGCAAAAATTCATTTAATGTAGATAAATATATTAACTTATACATCATTCCAAAATGAAATCTATAGAATCTTAAATATAATTCTTTTTCATTTCTTAATTTTCTTTCCTAAAGCCATAAAAATCAATTTTATCTCAAAAAAGCTATTTGGAATGTTCAGGTCATGTCTGGGTTGGATAGGCCTAACTTTTGATCCACTCAGTCAAACCAATAGTCGCATTCGAGGAAAATTTATCAATTTTAGTCATAAACCTATAGTATGTTTTAAAGTCCTAAATGATTTAATTAAACCAATTTAGTCCTAATCTTTTGAGTGAAACTATAATGAAGTCCTCACAACTAAGTCTCGCCAAAAGTTACTGAAATGGTGGACCAATCATCGCTAGCCATCTTAAATGTCATAATCAGCTATCTAACCTGAATAAGTTTACTCAAAACAATAGGCACCACTATTTGCACGCAGGAGAGAGAGAGAGAGAATTGAGGGTGCGGGGACAAGTACAAGTTGCCCTTCGTGGCAGCGGGTCCATCCCATGAAGCGCGAGTGCCAAAGGCCGAGCTAGTGGTAGCATGTAGGCTGAACTCGGGCGAGTGGCCAGTGCTCACAAGGTGAGTGGGTCAGCATTTGTTTTACCATAGGGTGTCAGGAAATAAAACAGGAATTTGTCATTTAAAAGAGAGCGATGATCTCATCACGACGAAGACAATACACTATCCAAAAAACAAAGATACCCAAGCGATATCTTGACGCCCAAAAAAATCGACCTATAATCTTTTTCATACACCTCCCCCATATTATAAATATGCAACCCATCATGCCTCGAGCATCCCTAATCAAATCAAATCAAACGCCCACCTACATTTTTCTTTTGCTCTTTCATTTGCGGCCACTTTGCTTTCCTTTTCTTTCCTTTTCTTTCTTCAGGTCGCTTCGGTTCAAACCGTGTGAAGTTGACAAGAAAAGGAAAGGAAAGAGAAGTAAAGAGCATGGTTGGCCTTCTTTCTTTATTCTCTTTTGGGGGAAAGCTGCTGGGAGAAAACTATTTGCATGGGGACATGAAGAGATCGAAGCGAGTGAAGGGAAAGGGCTGGGGAGGCGCTCGTGCGCTGTGGGGCCCCCCCTCCATCTCTTTACGCGGTGTCCCCACGTGTGACGCCAGCCATGTCTGCAACACGTGGCCTCGGGCGGACCGGTGGATCCGATCTCCGCCCCGGGCGGGCCCCACCGGTCCTACGTTTTCACACTTACGATGGGGACGCGTCGCGCCCCAACCCCCAAATGCCAAACCTCCCCCCGTTTTCCATTGTTTGGCTCGTGAGTCCACGGCCCCTCCCGACCCCCCCGCTTCTATCCGATTCTGAAATTGGGTGAAGATGACGGTCGATCCCTAGACGGTTTCCCCACCTCCGGCCGCCGCGCAACGTGGTTTTGCAGGCGGATGGAGAACTAAGGTTCGGTCATAGAGCCAGCTGAGATGATTTTCCTAGAGCACGATCACGATAGGGCACCTACCGTCGCATCGGGCATGGTCGCCGCTTCCCATGGCATACCGATCACGTTGGCGCACGGAATTCTTCGTCTTGTATCATTGGACATAACAAAAAAAAGACTTGTTTTAAAAGAAAATTATGATTTTAGATTCTTATCATCCGATGTGATATTTGGAAGTGGACACCTAAATATTGATGATGGGATTACTTTTGAATTTTCTAGATGTTGTTATAATATTCATCACGCATCGCTCTTTTAGTATATAGTTCATAAAAAGTGCGAATGTTGTATGTTTTTCCATCCACCGTAGGAATTTTATTGATTCTCTCATTCTGTTTCATTAGTCTCTTTGTATAATAGAGAGAACACAACAAAAAATTAAACCTCAAATTTGTAACATCAAACTCTAAGAGATAGACTTGGTACAGATTTATCTTGAATTTGGTTCAACTTTTCCGAAAGACTTTAGGCTTCTAAAGTTGCTCAGGAAACAATTACGATGTTTGGTGATATTTTTTTCGCTCTGGGCAAAAATATTAGTATTGTCAAAGCCGAAAAGCTTAAGGCGAGTTAGGATTTGTCTTGGTCTTTCATCATCTTTGGATGGACACTTCCTAGGATTGCTGTCACAAGAAACTGCTCATCTTCTATGAGTTGCAGGTGTGGGTGGAGGCTTCGACATAGTAGTTCCGAATCACTCCCAAATTGGAAACCCTAGAATTCCTAAGGATGCTCCGCCAACCCATGCTACCCTTTCTTGTCAAGCACGAACTCGAAGCCCTCGACGCTAATCAGCTTCACGTCGTCACTGCGGCTGGGTCGCTAGAACCCAAGCAAGCCGACCTAGGCGCACCTTGTCTAAGCTTCACGCAGCTTCAATCGGACGACATTTGCTGCGACATTTCCTACTTCCTACTACGAGGGTCGTTGATCGACGCTAGCCTGACTGTCGATCGTCTCTGGATATCGCCGATCGTCTCTCTCTCTCTCATTCCAAGTAACATTGCCCTAATTTCCTAAAAATTTATAAACTTTAGGTCTAACTCTGAATCTATTCTGAACTTTTGTTTGTCTTGAAAAAACTTTCAAATTTTAAATCCAATTCCAAGGCTACTCCAAACTTTTTTTTTTCTTTTTTCCTTGGAAAAAGTCTTAAGACATTAAGTCTAGTTTCAAATCTACAAAAAAACTTTTTTTTTTTGGTTTGAGAGAAAAATTATCAATTTGCCTTGTAGTCACAAATTTTTCCAGATTGACCCTTTATCCAAAATTCGCAATTAGTTGCTCTTACTTTTTAGATTCTAGAATGGTTTTCTTTTAAAGATAAAATTCAATGTCACCTTATTCATATGGATATTTTATTAGTATGAAATTATCACGTCAAATTAGAACTAGACTACAATAGTAAATTTGACAACAAATTAAAAGTTGGTGATTTTTTTATAGACAAAACAAAATTTAGGACAGATTTGAAACTTGATCTAAAGTCTTGATTTTTCTTAGACAAAAAAAAAATTCAAGATAGATTTAAGACTAGACTTAAATTTGAATTTTTCTATGAGATAAAAAAAAGTTTAGGGAAGAATTTTAAGTAAACCTAAAGTTGAGGATTTCTTAAGAAATTAGGCCAAGCCACTTTACAAATTTATGGTTTTATATCCACCCAAAGCTAAATCAAACATAGCGTTGTCTTCATGTTTCGATTTTAGTACGAATGGTTTCTCTAACTTTAAGTTTATTCAATCAAATCCAAATAATATTTATTAAAACATGAATTCATTTGATAGCTCAACCTAATTCTCTCGCCTTCCATTGAATCATGAATTCTTAATAAATATGCACCACTTTCCAAACTACAGTTTAATTCTTTTTTACATTTTCCAAATAAAAATCCTTTCTTATTTCGTAAACTGAAGTTATATCTTTGAACATCTTTTTCTTAATAACTTCATTTTTTATTTTCCTTAAGCTTTGTGCATTTTGCCAGTTCAAAGAAATTAAACTAAAGAAATGTCGAATGTGGAATTCCACTTACAAAAGGTGATTACTCGAATTCAAATTTTCCACGCGTCAAGATCTCACATCAAATCACGAGGAGAAATCAAAAGGGCAAGAATATATATAACTTTTATAGGATTCCCATATCTTTTTTCTTCTTCTTTTTAGGAATAAAAAGTTCCATAATGCCAAAATGGACTAAGTAGGAACGTTGTCGTAGTACACGTCCTGGCCTACGCAATAAGATTGTCCCGAATTACGATGACAAAATCAAATTCAAATACGACTAAATAGTCAAATCTCTTCATAAAAATCAGAAATGATGGACCGACTGACTCGTTTGTACAGCCCGTTTTTCTTTTATCTTCTTTCGTTTCTTTTGTAATAGCTGAGGGAGAAGAGGGTGGGGGAGAATTGAATTGATCCAAATCGTTGACCATCCCCTGAAATTTCCCTTCGTCGAGACTCGAGACCGCGGATGAGAACGAAAATGGCGACTTGACCTGCTCTTCTGCCGTCCTAAAATCAAAGTCTCGAGGGAGGAAAAGAAATGATACGTTTCGCCTTCCATGCTTAGCGTAATTGGCACGTCGTCCACCGGCATCATCTCGTGTGTTGGAATATTGGGTTCCTCTTCCTTTCTCTATTTCCATGGTCGGAATGATTCCATTGGAGATCTTACGAAAGAAACCCCTAAAGTTGGAACCAACGTCGGGGGCAACACGAAGACGACCATCTCGGATTGACCTTATGGTGAGCTGTAGCTATGCTTCCAGCTCGAGTCGATGAGTGCGTGTTGGATTTCCGTTATGAGAGTCACGATAGTGGATTGTTATGCTAATTTCCCTCCAAATAACTGCCTAGCTATGGTTGTATTCTTAAATTTACCAAAAAAAAAGGGAGAAAATACCACAAAAAACCTCAAATTATACCATATATAACACATTTACCATAAAAACTTTTGTGATATCAAAAATCTCGAATTTGTGCATGTGTGACATATTTACCCAAAAAAATTGTGACACAAAAAATCCCAAACTTTTTCATGACATTAAAAACTCTGAATTTGTATTATTGTGACACGATTATCCTATAATTTTTTTCTTCTTCTTTTCTTTATTTTTGGAATCTAATTTGGCCGGCAAGGGCCACTAACAAGGGCTTCGCGACCCTCGACCCGTTGTTGGGGAGCTCCAGCGGTCCTCGATTACCTCAGCTAACCAACCAAAAGAAATAATTTTGAGATTTTTTAAGTCACAAAAAATAGGGTAAATGTGTTACAAACGATATAGTTTGAGATTTTTGGCGATATTTTTCCGAAAAAAAAAAGAAGATAAATAAGACTATAGCTATATCCTAGACACTGAATTATCATAAGAATTAAGCCTGAGAATTGACATTTCCTCGAAAGTTTATTAAGTATCAAGGCTATGCGTTGAAGTGAAAGGATGTGCTGCACTGATATGCTGGATAGTTGCAATAATATTTATCAATGTAGCAGAAATCTCGTATTGAAATAAAGGGGAGGTGACTCCACAATAAACACACATGTAGATTTATTAAAATGGTTCACAAACCCATTTCTTAACTCATATTCGATGGGCTGAATCATTATGTGGATTAACTATGTCTAGTAAATAAGTTTAGAGAAGCAGATTCCACAAATATATGAGTATTTAATGGGTTCACGATTTTTTGCAAACACAACCCATTTTTATGACTATGTATTCACTCTATATGAGAAAATAATACACTCTTCAGCCCGTTTCAAATTCAAAAAAAGTCTTGGCTGATGTTACTCTGTCTGGCGTCTTCAGACGATACAATATCCGGTATCTCCAGATAATACAATATCTAGCATCTCCAATCAATACACTGTCTAGCCATGACTTTTGTCATCTTCACAGACTACTTGTATTTGACTTCAAATCTTATCACTGAGTTTTGTCATCTTCAACAAAGTTTCCTCTAACAGTATTGTCTATTAATTGATCAATTTGGTCTTACCCATTTTTTACTCGACCCAAATTCAATTCGATCCGTCCATTTAACGGCCTTGCTCACACACGAGGAGGAATTGCCGAGTACACGTGTAAAGTGTGAGCACAAGGTACAATCCCACATGCATTACCAAAGCAATTAGAAACATATCGATGAGTTCAAAGTCCCTATTGGATTGCTCCAGCATTATGCCGGTATTAGACTATCAAGACATTCCCTCCACAACATGTTCACATCTAATTAATGCAGTAGGACTTCAGGCAAAGTGGGTCATCCTCCATGTTCACACCTAATTAATGCAGAAGATCTTCAGACAAAGTGGATCATCCCACATGTACACCATCTCAAGAAACTATTCGTAAGGTGCAAGTATATCCCATGTAAAGTTAGAATTCTGTAGGGGACTTTCACCAGTGGTCACATTGTTTTGGGGTACCTCACATTTCTATCACTTCATTTAACTTCATTCATCTTTTCGACCAAAAAAAAAATTTAACTTCATTCATCGAGCATATTGAATTTCAAGTCACTAAACTTTCATTTCAATCAACTGATCTATTGAAATTTCATTTCCTTTGATGGGAATCTAGCTGATTTTCAGCCAAATGCCAATTGAGGGTTGTCAGCTCTTTGCTAGAGGTGGTAGACGATTGCGACCCTCTGCTCCTTTTTTTCATACTTCTTTTTCTAAGCTTCTTTTTTTTTTTTTTTTTGGTAAGTGTGATATTGCACCGAGTTGGATGTCACGTCATTACCAAGTGCTCCCACGTCAGCATTCAGCTGACAAAATTGGCCAAATTCTTATCAAAGTGCATCAAATTGCAACCAAAAAAAATGAAAGAAAGAAAGAAGAAGGAATTGTGTAGTTTGGGTATTTGAAATCGAAATTCAATCCATGAAAACCACCTAAATCTCGAGACCTTCAATGGAAAATTTAATCCTGATTTAATACTTTATCTATGATAAAGGGGGAAAAAAAGAAAAGGTTTGGACGATGATCATGATGTAATATCCTATAGTCGTCCCGGCAATTGCCGACACAGCTTCGGGGATGAATGGGCTTGGACTTTGGAGCTCCAAGTTATGTCACATCTTGCGCCACTGCGCACGTCATTCGAGCACGACATCCTCGGCATCGTCAAATTTTGGTCCCCCATACGGCATTAACATTCACATTACAGCACCCACCCTTCCAAACCCACATTCATTAAACCTCCTCCTCCTCCTCCTCCTCCTATGTTTTTCCCCCCTTCCTCAGCATTGGAAAGTCACCAATGTCATCATTAAATGCCTATAGTCAAGGAACAATCTCTCACAACGGCAGCGGCGGCGGGCCAGGGACGAGGCAATCTCGAGTCGTTCGTGTTCAGACTCCTCCTTCCTGTTCATCACCCGTCAAAGAGCTGGCATTCCGCGGACCAAAGCGAGGCCTGCGGGGGATTCTTCGTAGCATAGCAAGAAGGAAGGGCTAGCTCAAGAATGATCTGGAAAATATAAGTTACTGTTCACAACTAGGTAAACATTTTGAAGGAAAATCTTTATTATGGTTCATACTTTTCATTTCAGTAGCTTTGTCTATCCCGCTTAAGTTATGCTTTAAGAATATTAATCACTCCCAAACCTTGTTATTGGGCTTAATGGGCCTTGTGCCGGATCCAAAATGTTTTGTCTAAACCCATCCAAACTATTTTATGCAAAAAAAGGGTTAAATATTCTAGAATAAATTAATGGGCCGAGGCGAACTGTGCTCAAGAAAGAAATTGCTAATCTAGACACACTAATTTTGCCCTTCGAGGGACGGAGGGCCCAGGCAGCCACCAACCTTATGATCACCTTAGACAAATCTAAATATCTTCAAGAGCCTATTGTCTAATAATTGTAACTTTAGAAGCTATGGTTACATTAGTCCAATAATCTTGCTCAAGCCCCAAATCAAGAGACTATATATTCATATTCATAGTAGCAAGTTTTAAACAACAAATCCAACCAATAAAAAGCATTCTCTTTTCCGAGTGAAGATATAAGATTTCTGCTACCAAAATTTTAAAAGGAAAATTACAAGAAAACGCTCCGAAATATCTATTTTAAGTACAAAAATCTGGTTTGATACGTATCAGAAAATGTAGTGAGAGATATCATACAATTTCGAGATGTGTCTATTATAGAATAGAAGTCTCGGGCTTGAGACCTAGATGGGCCAAGCTTGCACAACTCAATTCTCTTTTCTTTCGTTTTGGGCCGCTGGCTCCACAAGAAAAGTACATTCGCAACTTCTCCAAAGTGAT
>JAGKPW010000164.1:0-177438 GCA_019926035.1 Melaleuca alternifolia | reverse complement strand
TCGCTCTGCTACTTAAGGCTTGCTGTGTTATCGCTCGCCATGAAAGCATTGCTGTGTTATCGCTCTGCTACTTAAGGCTTGCTGTGTTATCGCTCGTCATTGGCTTGCCGTGTTATCGCTTTGCTATTGAGGCTTGCTGTGTTATCGCTTGCCTTTGGGAAGCACTGCTGTGTTATCGCTTTGCTAACCCCCTTTTGATCAGGTTGTAAGAATGAGTGGGAACCAGAGACCACCTAGGAGAAGAGTGACCTTGGGTCGCTTTGGAGTAGGAACTGAGGCTCCAGCTGATCCGAGGATCGAGGCCCTCATGCAGTCCCTGGAGGCTCTTTGGGATAGGGTGGATCAGCAGACCCAGAACCAGGAAGCTGCTGCTGTAGCCGCTGCTGCCGCTGTACAGAACCAGGAAGCTGCTATCGCATCCGCCGCTGCTGCTGCGTCGAATGCTGCTGTTGCTGCATTTCTGAATGCTAATGCCCCTCCCCCTGAGGTGGGTATCGCAGCTCATGTACCCGAGGAGGAGGTATTTGATGATGTGGTGGATGCTCCTATTCCTGCAGCTGCAGGTAGGAATGAGGAGAGGAGGATCCAGAAGTAGGTAGAGCAGTTCCTGAGATTGCAGCCTCCCTAGTTTCATGGAAGAGGTGATCCGGAGGCGGTTACTTCTTGGCTCCGGAATATTGAGAAGGTATTCACAGTACTGAGGTGTTCTGACTCTGATAAGGTGATCTTGGCCGTGTATCAGCTGGAAGATAACGCCAGCCACTGGTGGGATGCCACCAAGGATCGAGTATTTCCTGCAGGGACAGTACCTACCTGGCGAGCATTTGTGGAAGCTTTTAACCACAAGTATTTTTCTAACACTGCGAGGGACCAGAAGATGGCGGAATTCCTGAAGCTCCGTCAGAATCAGATGTCAGTGGACGAGTACGAGGCTAAGTTTGCTGAGCTGTCCAGATATGGCAGGAGGATGGTGGAAGACCCGGAGGATAGAGCTATCAGACTTAGAGATGGATTGAGGCCAGACATTAGGAGTCAGCTAGCACCCCTGGAGTTGCGCAGTTATGACGAGGTGTTGAGTAAGGCACTGTCTGTGGAGAGAGACATGGCGGAGAGAGCCGCCGCATCTGCATAACGATTCACCCCTGGTCGAGACAGCCGTAGACAGGGGAAGAGGCCTATGACTGGGAGCAGGTACCCGACACCGCCTATCCGGAGAGGAAACTTTGGGAGACCGGCACCTTGTGTAAAAGATAAGTGTTGCCAGTGCGGTAAACATCATGGACCTGGAGCCTGTCCTCGCATTACTGGAGCTTGCTATGGTTGTGGTCAGCAGGGCCATATGCAGAGAGACTGTCCACGTCGCCCAGCTGGGGCGCAGCCACCACTGCGCATAGGACAGCCTGCTAGGATGGAGAGACCCCCAACTCAGGGGAGAGTGTATGCTGTGACTCGTTTAGAGGCTCAGAATGCAGGCGGGGTGATTGCAGGTACTGTTTCCTTACATCAGCATGCTGCGTATGCATTATTTGATATTAGAGCCACACATTCATTTGTAGTTGCTCAGTTTGCTAAATTAGTTGAGTTAGACCTGGAACCGTTGAGTGCAGTCCTTACTGTTACTACTCCTATGAAAGATAGGGTATTATCAGTTGAGGGGTGTAAGGGATGTGAGATAGTAATTAGTGGAGTGAAAGGACTGATTGATTTGGCTGTATTGACTATGTTTGATTTTGATGTTATTATTGGGATGGACTGGTTGAGGAAACAGAGAGCCACGGTGGACTGTTATAATCAGGTGATTCAGTTCCAACCGTTGGATCTTCCTAGCTATGAATTTGTAGGAGGTAGAGAAGGTTCTTCTATACCATTAATCTCATCTCTCGAGGCAGTGAAGCTGCTCGAGGATGGATGTCAGAGTTTCTTGGCAGCCGTGATAGACTTGTCGGTTGAAGGGCCGACAATTGAAGAAATTGCCGTGGTGCGAGAATTTGCTGATGTATTTCCAAAGGAATTACCAGGACTACCCCCGAAGAGTGAGATTGAATTTGTTATCAAACTAGCTCCTGGTACTGAACCTATCTCTAAGCCTCCCTATCGGATGTCGCTGTCAGAGTTGAAGGAATTGAAGGTGCAGATGCATGAGTTGTTGGATAAGGGATTCATCCGTCCTAGTGCATCGCCTTGGGGTGCATCGGTACTATTTGTAAAGAAGAAGGATGGGTCTATGCGATTGTGCATCGACTATAGACGGTTGAATCAGGTGACGATTAAGAATAGGTATCCTCTGCCGAGGATTGATGACCTATTTGATCAGCTGTAGGGTGCCTCGGTGTTTTATAAAATTGACCTGAGGACTGGTTATCATCAGCTGAGGATCAGGAAGGAGGATGTCCCGAAGACCGCGTTTTGCACGAGGTATGGTCATTATAAGTTCACAGTGATGCCTTTTGGATTGACTAACTCCCCTGCTGCATTCATGGATATGATGAATCGTATTTTTAAGGAGTATTTGGACCAGTTTGTCATAGTATTTATTGATGACATCCTGGTGTACTCGAGGAGTCCAGAGGAGCATGAACAGCATTTGAGGATAGTACTGACGACCCTTCGAGAACACGGATTGTATGCTAAGTTTAGTAAATGTAAGTTTTGGTTAGGTCGCGTCGCTTTCTTGGGTCATGTGATTTCAGGTGAAGGTATATCTGTGGACCCAGCGAAGATAGAAGCAGTCATGGAGTGGCCGAGACCCACGACAGTGACTGAAATCCGGAGTTTCTTGGGTCTGGCTGGCTATTACCGTCGTTTTGTGGAGAAGTTCTCGAGTATAGCGGCGCCACTGACCAATTTATTGAAGAAAGATACTAAGTTTGAGTGGACAGACAAATGTGAGAAGAGCTTCCAGGAATTGAAGAGAAGGTTGATCACTGCTCCAGTACTGACGGTCCCATCAGGTCCAGGTGGGTATGAGATTTACAGTGATGCATCCTATCAGGGGTTAGGATGTGTTTTAATGCAGCATGGACGGGTTGTAGCATATGCATCGAGACAACTGAGGCCTCATGAGCAGAATTATCCGACACATGATTTAGAACTAGCTGCAATTATCTTCGCTCTCAAGATTTGGAGGCATTACCTGTGTGGAGAGAAGTTCACTATTTATACAGATCATCAGAGTCTCAAGTACCTATTTTCTCAGAAGAAATTGAACATGAGGCAGCGAAGGTGGATGGAATTACTGAAGGATTACGACAGTGACATTCTATATCATCCAGGGAAGGCTAATAGGGTGGCTGACGCCCTCAGTCACAAGTCATCGATGGCACACCTGATGGTGAAGGAATGGCTTCTACTTGAAGGAGTCAGGGATTCGGACTTTAAGTTTGAGGTGAGTCATCTTACCTATTTGATGGCTACCTTTCGTGTGGAACCGCAGATTCAGCTCTTCAGAAGATTATACAGATGAATGAGGATCAGAGGAAGCCAGACTTCCAAATCTCAGAGAATGGGATTCTGAAGTTCAGGGGAAGACTCTGTGTGCCTAATGATACTGCACTTAAGGAAGAATTATTAGCTGAGGCCCACAGGAGTAACTACAGCATCCACCCTGGGAGTACTAAGAAGTATCAGAATCTGAGACCACATTATTGGTGGTCTGGTATGAAGGTTGATGTAGCCAAACATGTGGCTAAGTGTCTGACATGTCAACAGGTGAAGGCGCAACACTGTAAACCAGGAGGTCTGCTGAGACCCTTGGAGATTCCAGAATGGAAGTGGGAGCATATTACGATGGACTTCGTGACAGGTCTACCCAGGAGTCAGCGAGGTCATGATGCTATCTAGGTTATAGTAGACAGACTGACTAAGTCTGCATATTTCATTGCAGTACGGAAGGACTTTGCCTTGGACAGATTGGCTGAGTTGTATGTTCGCCATATCGTCAGACTTCACGGAGTACCAGTGACGGTCACTTCTGATCGTGACCCAAGATTTACAGCTGCTTTCTGGAAGAGCTTGCAGACCGCTTTGGGGACGAAATTGCAGTTTAGTACCGCCTACCATCCACAGACAGATGGACAGTCTGAGAGGACCATCTAGACTCTGGAAGACATGCTACGAGCTTGTGTCTTGGATTTTAAGGGTAGCTGGGAAGATCAGTTACATTTGGTGGAGTTTGCTTATAACAACAGCTTCCAGCAGAGTATAGGAATGGCCCCTTATGAAGCCTTATATGGTCGTGCCTGTAGGACTCCTATCTGTTGGGATGAGGTAGGAGAGCGAAAGATTACTGGTCCAGAGTTGATACAGCAGTCAATAGAGGCTGTCAAGATCATTAGAGCTAGGATGAAGACAGCTCAGTGTCGCCAGAAGAGCTATGCAGACAAGAGACGCAGACCCTTGGAATTCACAACGTCTTTCACGTGTCGATGCTGAGGAAGTATGAACCTGATCCATCTCACGTCCTTAGTTTTGATGATATCGAAGTTGATGATAGGGTGTCATACGTGGAGAGATCGATCAGGATTGAAGACCGTAGAGAACAACGCTTGAGGAATAAGATCATTCCCCTGGTCAAGGTGGTTTGGCAGCACCGTGACACTGAAGGAGCGACTTGGGAGAGTGAGGAAACCATGAGGAATCAATACCCTTATCTGTTTGAGGGGACTAGTGCTGTTAATTTCGAGGACGAAATGTCCTAAGGGGGGGGGGAGAATTGTAACGGTCCGTTTTTGGGAGATTTTGGCTTCAATGAATTAAATATGGAGAAATTAGAATTTTCCGTATTTTCGTGCCACTTTCTATTTTTCTTTCTATTTTTCCTTATTTCCCTTATTTTTCTTATTTCTTTATTTTCTTCTTATTTCTTCTCTTTCGTGCGCGTGGGCCAGCCCAGTCTTCCTTTCTCCTTTCTTCTTTCGGGCCCAGCTTCATTTTTCCTTCTGTCTCGGCCCATCTGGAATCCTCCATGCACACCCAGCCTGCGAGACAGCTTCAGCTGCGCTGGCTTCCAGCAAGGCGTGGCGTGGCCATGCGGCACGCACGGGCGCAAGCCTTGGCCACGTGGCAGCACACCACGCGCCAGCTAGCTCAAATCACGCCACGTCAGCTTTGTCTTCTTCCTCTCTCCCTCGCGTGAGCGTCCGCGAGCCCGAAAACCCTAGCCGCCATTCGTCTCCGTCTCCGTCGCCATTTGACCTGGAAAACTCAATTAATTGCTGGTGGAGCTGTGCCTAGATCACCGGAGTCCATCCCCGCCGCCGTGGAGCCCCCCATGGCCTCCCTCGCCCTAAATCAGGAGCTCTAACCCCTGATCTAGCCGCGCCTGCAACTCCTCTTTGCCGTGGCGATTGAAGCTTGCCGTCCTTCCTCGTCCGTCGTCGCCGCTCCCAGACGTCGCCTTGCCGTCCCACAGCCCTCCGTCGCGCCTAGTTTCGTCCCAGTAGCTCAGGTGTATCAAGAAAAACAAGCTTGCCAGAAACCGCAACAAAAGGGCAAAAAAACCGCAGCATAAAGCTTGAAAAACTGCAGCCATAGCCGGAGCTTTCCTGTCGTCCAGCCACGCCGTTCAGCCGCCTACCGATCCATCCACCCGTTCCAGAAGCTCCCGGCCACTCGTACAGCCGCCAAACCGAGCTGCCGAACCGAGTCAACGAGTCAGCCAGCTCGCCGGAGCTAGGAACCAGCTCGCCGGACCTCTCGCCGGTGACCCGCCGGAAAATTTGCCGTCGTCACCCCTACTTCTTGCCGAGCCATACCGTGGAATCTTCAGCTCAATTGTGCGTCCGGACCGCGAGATTAAAGACGAATTGGGATCGTCGTTGACCGTCGTCGCCAATTTGAACCTGAAAAGCTTGGATTGGAGGTGAGTCGCCTCCTAATCCCCAATTAGGGCGGTTACACGCTCTAGTAGTTAATAATTGGCTTATTTGGGCATAATTAATAGCCAATTGATTGATTAGGGGGTCGGTTGGTTGATTAGGGATTCAATTTAGTAATTTTGGAGGATTTAGGGGTAAATTGGTAATTTTAGCCAAATAGGGGTGATTTGGTAAAAAGAAATTGGATAGCTAGAGGGCAATTGGTGAATTGTTAGCTCTAGTTATGTGGTTTATTAGTTATTGGTGTTGATTTATTAATTTCTAGGACTACCGTTGGTTTTTTTTTTCTAATTTCGGTTATTTACTGCCTAATTAGGATTTTAAGTAATAATTTACTGAATTATAGGATTTGATGATAATTTAGTAATTTAATGGCCTTGGTTAACTTTGAAAATTAGCAGCGTGAAATTAGATTGGTAATTTGCACAATTAGAATTTATTTACTGTAGTTTTGCCTAATTAAGGATGGATTATCTAAATTGGGATTTCTCCTGGAAATTTAATTATATTGTTATATCGGTTATTTAATATAATTGATTGCGCAATTGGATGTGATTGATAATTGATTGTGATTGACAATTGACTGTGGTTGATAATTGGTTGTGGTTGCTAATTGATTGCGATTGTTATTTATTTAAGTCAATTATTAATCGATTAATTTATTGATTGTAGAATTAATCGTTTAATTATTGATCGAGGACTAGTGAGCTAATTAGACATTAGAACCAAGCAACCATGATACGAGAGTTAGGTTACCTAATCGGATAGGGACCCTAGAGTGAGGGCTCTCCTAATCGAGGATTAGGTGGTAGATTCATTGAGATTTATCTCATTGTTGTTGTTAACCCCTTTTTACAGGTCCAGACCGTGGAGTCCCTCCTCGAGGGCCAGGTGAGGTTGGAGGAGCCTAGGGATGCCGTGAAGTTAGTTTATTTTGTTGTAAGTAGTTAGGGTAATTTTTGAGAAACAATTAATCAACCCATTATCCATGATTTTTGATTGTATTATCAATGGGTTTAACCGTCGTACGGTTTGTTTGTAAATACTGAATCAGTTTGTTTAAATTAAGGAATTTTCAGACACCTCAGGATTTGTCCGGGATTATCTATTTGTTTCTGCTGCGTAATTATCTAGTTAATTATTTAGTTAATGAGTTTTAATTGTCGACGATCATTCCTGGGAACGTCACAAATTTATTGACCGGTAAGGACCATCTTCGGGGTCTGTCGCGAGGTCGGGACCGAGGCGTGACAGGTTTAGTCTTTGCATGATTATTTATTGAGTAATCGGTCAGGATCGATTTGAGCTGTACCTTCTTAAAGCTTCTAACTTGCAGCTCTATGTTTCTGAATTTTGAAATCAAGAGTTGGTGGCTTATCTTTTCTTGAAAAATGCTGTCGAGGCGTTCCATCATGAAAGAAGTGAGACAGTTAACCTAATCTTATTCCTCACTGTTTTTTTTTTTCTGAGCAAGCTTCTTTTCTCATTCTCCAAAATTGTCGAGAGTAATTTGGCATTCTCGGCCTGCAGGCCACCTTTTTCAGGGGTCTTCCAACATCTCCCTTCAAGTCCTCATACTTGAGGAACAACACCTTGTGGTTGCCTCTCCAAGATCCCTTTGAATACCGCGCTATGTGATCACAAGGGGGGTCGAACCTGGTCATTCCTCAGCAGAAAATCTCAAGATACTCTTTCAGATCATAAAAATTTAAGGCATCCCATACCCTTGAAGTTGAAAAATGATGACGGACTCCTTAATTGATTCCTTGCAAGTTATTGCTATTAATTTTTTGTGCCTGGGCCTTAATCAATTTTAAAATGATGCTAGGTAGAACTCTTTTGTCGGCCCTTTGGGTGATGTGCACGAAACATATGATTTGTGCCGAGTAATAATCTGCAAGGCCTTTCTTTGGGGACTCGTAGGTGCTTCATCAGCAAGCTGGTATAGTCTTAATTGGCACATCCATAATTCAGTAGTTGATTGGAATTAATCTGAATCATGTCTTCTTGAGGCATTAACGCCGTTGCTCTCAATTTCTGGTTTTCATATATCAAGAAGTGACCTCATACACAGAGATACTAGAGTCGAGGTTCTGTCAAGATATATAGGTGCGAAGGAATGTCAATGAGCTTTTTAGGCCTATTTGTAATAGATGTTACATTATCGTGATCTCCTTCAAATTTTTTTTCCCTTTCCCACTTCGGCATCCACGGTATATTCTGCAAGACACCCGATTTGGTTTACCATGATTACCAGATTTATGCTATACGGTGTGACTCGATTGAAACACAAGAATTTTCGGTTAATTTTTGTGTATTGCGGTACATATCATGAGCTACCTTTGAAGCATCAAAGTAAGTCTTTAACTCACGTATGGTCAAACCAAGCCATCCACTTTAGATTAGTGATTTAATCAATAGGTTCCTTTTCATGATCTCGCGATTCTCTGGTTTGGATCATAGTCAATTATGTTTGGCAAGAACCACATTGGGACAAAATTGAGAGTAGACTACTCGAAGTTGAGGCGGGAAAAGAATGGACTAGGTTTCACGATATTATTTTACAGTATGGTGATTAATATTAGGCAGTTAAACCGGATCATCTGCACTAATTAGCAACTTATTAAGCTGGATGGGACGACTCCAATGCTGCCTGTTGTGCTGGGAGGGCTTCAGCAAGATTTAGACCTCCATGGTTATATCTGCTCAATAATTGAGGTTCGACTGATTTCGTGTTTGTGGCTAGGGTATGCCCGATTGGATTAAGCGTGAGTACAGTGTGACGTGCTTCATGAGTCAAACTATGGATTCTTTACATCTTCTTGGTGTTGCATTAAGATAGTTTAGTGTTCTCTCTCTCTCACGTCCCCAAATTTCAAAATTCCTATTCAGTTCTCGAAAAATCATCATAATCCAAAAACAAAGTAAAAAAACATGGATTACCATTAAGTGGATTATCTGTCACTCATGTGGCTGGTTAGATCAATTAATCTGAAACTATGTTGCTCATGGAAAATGTAGTAACAGGTCGCCATATAATTTTTCAGGTACCTAGTGGAGCCTCGGGGCTTGCTTGGTTCTTTTGCTGTGTCGGGTACGTAGTGGTGCGTGCTTGTTAAAATTTGCGGGAGCAGTGTAAATGTTTGATAATTCTTTTGATGATGTTCAGACTTTGTTTCGGCGTTGTAATGAATAAGCCATACATCAGATTGTGATCTCGTTAACTAATATCAAGTGTGGGATTGAAGTAGTTTACAGTATCAGATTTAGTCTATCGCCGCAACCAAAAATTCTTTTTCTTTCCTTACACCTGATCAGCATCAAGTAGTTGTTTGGTCTCTGGCGAAAGAGAACTCACAATTCCCTGAGTTCTCTGTACTACACCAATAAGAAGGACTGCAAATTCATCTTTTTTACTAGTGATGCACATAGCGAAACTGCAAGTAATTAACACTCGAAATCACTTAAACTCCAAACCAAAGAGGCTCAAATTCTCTTGCATGATGCTATTTAGGCGATCCACCATGGACGGAGTGAGATAGTTAACCCATCCACCCACCTTGCCTTCCCTAAGCAAACTTCTCTTCTCAACGGTTACACCAGGCAATTTGCCGGATTTGTTGACCTCCATATCCTTGAGAGTCTTCAAGCTACACAATTTGGCTCTCTCTTCAATCATACCTCTCTCTTCTTCCTCCTCAGTGAAGGGAAGCCCCACAAACTCGGCCATCTTCTTCAGCTGTGCTTCAATATCTTCCTTCAAGTCCTCATACTTAAGGAACATCACCATGTGTGGCCTCTCCAAGCTCACTTTCCAGTACCCCATCATGTGCTCCCAAAAGGGCCCGAACGGGATTTTACCTTGGCAGTAGGTCTCGAAATCGCGCCATCTCAAGGAAGAAGTGCCAAGACGAAACCACGGTGTCCAATGGGTTTCGGCAGATGTAAATGATTCGGCAGTCCGATTGCTTGACGCACTCCGGCAATGATGGGTAAGGGATGTGCGTCGCGAAGATCCTTGGCTCTGCTAGGCCGTCGAGGTCAGGCCTTGGGTTGCTTCCATACAGGTGGAACTCGAAGAAAGGGACGAGTTCATGGGGATTCAAGGTAAGTAAGGGCGTGTTGGAGATGTCGAAGTGGGAGCGATTAACGATGGAGAACACTAGGGCCTTTAGCCAGGTGGTCCCTGATTTGGGCTGAGAGGCCAGGACAATGTCTCCGTGCTTGGCTTGGAAGTGCCGTTGGAACGCGATCACGTTGCGAAGCACGTAGGTCGGGCACCAAAAGTTTTGGTAGAGGGACTGGAAAGGACGAACCACGCCTTTCCGTTGGGGAAGGGAAGCAATTAGTTCGTCAATGGCCCCCTGGTCATCTTCTTCACTACCTACGATGGCGGACTGCGAAAAAGGTTGCTGGTGGGCCATTGATGTTTGAGTAAGAATCCAAACAAGCAGACGAATTGGAAGCACTGATCTTTCTTTTGTAGCTAACGAGGGTTAGGTTTTTCATTTGTTTCACTGATTTATACATGCGAAGAATGATCACAGACCCCTAATTAACTTCGATTATTGTAAGATGTTAGGTGAATCATTTACGTCACGTCAGCCTAGGTGACGTCAGAGAGGGCTCCAAACACGTCATTAACATAATAATCCCCCATTTCTGACATTTTGTGCGCCACGGAACAGAAATGTGTCGTGCGCAGGACCTGGAGATCAACAAATCTGGCAAATTGCCCTTGATGAATATCGAGATTGAGAGGAGAAGCTTCTTCAGAAAAGGCATGGTGGGTGATTGGGTTAATCATCTCACTCCTTCCATGGTGGAATGCCTCAATAGCATCATCTAAGAAAATATAAGCTCTTTTGGGTTGGAATTCAAAACGTGTCATACATTTTAATCGCTTTCAAGACCTTCTTTCTCTATTTAACAGTCACAAATAAATCAAAGCAAAATCGAATGGCTTTCAAATCCAGTTTCTCTTGTCTTGCTGCTCCTCGTTATTTGGTTGGTGTAGAAAAAGAAAAAGGACAATTCCCAATTGAACTAAAGAAACCTTGACTTTCTCTGCGCTAAAGACAAACAGGTAGGGAGGAAGCGGATCAGTAGCATTCTCTTCTTTAGTTAAGTCATTCTTGATCAGCCCGTGTAAGAATAATTATGGCCAACGCAATATTACTAATCATTTAATCGTTATTCAAATATTAAAAACATATTGCTTATGAAAGTTTGCAATTTTTACAAAGCTATCATATGAAAAGTTGCAACTTTTATGAAGATAGGATGTAAGAAGTTGCTACTTTTATGAAGATGGCATATTTTATATGCTTTAATGGAAAATATCTATTGATAACTTATAAAAGAAGTCTGGTCCACTCTCAATTCAACATACAACAAAAATTTATATTATCTTCTATCAAATAAATTACGTTAAGAAAAAATGAGTTACGGGAGAAAAATTGGATTTGACCGTTTCTCCTATTTCTGCAACAATCGAAAGGTTGGGATTATTGCTTTTGCAAAGTTATTGCCACAAATAAAGTTATGCTGTAATTCCTCGTTATAAATAAATCATGAAGATACAAGATTCTTTTATTATGAATTTCAGCATGATCGATCACATCATTGCTAATAGTTGGTATCGAAGCATGATTTAGGATCACATTAATTTTTTATTATTAAATGGTTTCATTAGTGCTTTCCCAGTAATTCTCATTATATATATATATATCGAATTCATTAATTCAAGAACTTGATTAACATAATAACATGTAAATTATAATTTGGGTTTAGTGCTCTCGATGTATATAATTTCATGTTTTCTAGCACGTTAATTGTTTTGCTATATGTATTCATATAACTGACATATATTCTAAAGGCATCGTGAAGTAAAATTTGATTCTGATACCTCTATGATATCAAGAAAGTAATTAAATCTTAACATAATCATGATGGACTACAAGCCTGTTGGTACACCTATACCTTTAGGGATCAAGCTATCTGCAAATCAATACCTTAAGACGGATGAGGAGGCTAAAGAGATGACTCGAGTTCCTTATGCAAGTGCAATGGGTAGCTTAATGTATGTTTTGGTGTGCACACGTCCAGATATAGCTTATGCAATGGGATTTTTGAGCATATATATGTCCAATTCGGGTAGAGAGTATTGGAAAGTGAACAAAAGAGTTTTTAGTTATTTTCGTGGAACATCAAATTTTTCTTTATATTATGAAGGTACAAAGAATGGAAATGTCTTTGATATTGTAGGTCATGTAGATGCGGATTGGGGTGGAGATATTAACAGTAGACAGCGGATACGTTTTTATGTTATTTGGGGCTGTGTTAAGTTGGATGAATATGAGGCAAAGTGTGGTAGCAATCTCTTCTATGGAGGCTAAGCGCATGGCTCTTACTCATGCTAGAAAAGATGCCATATGGTTAAAACGGTTGTGCTTGGAGCTCAGTTTTGAGCTAGGTATTGTTGATGTGAGCTATGTCAATTAAGGGGCCATTTATTTAGCTAAGAATCCAGAGTTTCACTTTCGTAAAAAGCACATCAACATACAATATCATTTTATCCGAGAGAAGATAGAGAAGAAAGTGAATCGGTTGTAAAGGTTGACATGGTGAAGGATAATTCAGACTTCCTACTAAAGCTGTCATAGGTGTGAAGTTTAAATGGTGCTTTGCTACAAATGGACTGAAGATAAATGATGTTGGGAAGTCTATCTTTTGCATGAAGTATCGACCAATATTAGAGTTGTTGAATACTTCGAGGACCCTTGTTTCTCATACCGGGTGCACCCATATGAGTTTAGAGAAACTAAAGTATGAAACCACTACTAGTAGATCATACGCATGGAATGACGGGGTAGCGCTCCCGAAGCAAAATTTACTTCCTTTTTCATATGGGATAAAAATGGATATTGATGTTTCCTTTTTTATATTTAGGTTTATGTTTTTGTTTTGAGCTCATTTATTAGTGCTATATATTCTGCTTTATGAGAGATTATTGTAATATTTTGAGTCGTCGCAAAATATAGTGAAACTTCTTGTAGAATATAATCCTAACTTGGGTGAACTAGGGTAAATCTTTGCACCATCTTCTTTTTTTATGTGATTTTCTTGATTCGGTATGCGATACACCATTCCTTTTAGAAGGCCACAGTGTTTTCCACTTCGATCTTGCTCACCTCCATTCCCCACGAATTTGTCCTTTTCTGACAACTCAAAACCAGATATGTTATCCACATCTGCACGCTTGCTGAATCCATCAAACTGTGACTCAAAACCAGATATGCGATCAAACTGCCACTTTCGGACCTAAAAAATGGGTAAATAAGAAGTAGAAGAAAAATCAAACTCAAATCAAATACTCAATTGAATGTATGACAGTGACTCAATTAGCATGCTAATGACACTCAGTGGGTCCCTCAAAGAAACCTGAATCCTAGTGAGATTGATTAAGGTGCGTGCACGAGAAGTCATGAACGCAATACATTTGGAATTATTATATCTCAACTATTAAATCATATGAATTTCATTTGAGGCTCACAAGGTCGTTTTTCTCATGTGACTGGGAGGTATATGATATCTATAAAGCTGTAAAAAAAGAAATGTGAACCCTCGAGTGTTTCGCATTGGAACCTTCATGGGAATGGGAGAAGTTGAGCAGAAGGCCATTGATGAGTTGACTGCTTCACTTCCCCAAGATAAAGTACTAGGTTTTCAGCCTTGTTGCCTTTTCCAGAACTTTTGGTGCCCAATCTTCGTGCTTCCTAGTGTGGTCGCATTCCAAAGGCGCTTCAAGGCCAAAGCCAAGGACATCGTTGTAGCCTCTGATCCCAAATCGGGGACCACCTGGCTGATGGCCATACCATTCTCCATCGTCAATCGTTTTCGGTTCAACTCCTCAAACACACCTTTGCTCACTTCAAGCCCACATGAACTCATCCCTCGCTTCGAGTTTGACTTCGAGCATAACCCGAGATTTGATCTCGATGACATGGAGGAACCAAGGCTATTCTCTACGCACCTCCCTTATCTGAGCTTGCCAGAGTGCATCAAGCAATCAAACTGCTGGATCATTTACATATGTCGGAACCCATTGGACACCGTGGTTTTCTCTTGGCACTTCTTCCTCGAGATGGCACTATCGGAGAAGCAGTCGGAGTGGTCCTTCGAAGAGCATTTTGAGACCTATTGCCAAGGTAAAATCTCGTTCAGGCCCTTGTTCCTCAAGTATGTGCACTTGAAGGAAGATATTGGAGGACAACTGAAGAAGGTGGCCGAGTTTGTGGGGCTTCCCTTCACTGAGGAGGAAGATGATGGAGGTATGATTGAAGAGATAGCCAAATTGTGTAGCTTGAAGACTCTCAAGGACATGGAGGTCAACAAATCCGGCAAATTGCATGGTAAAACCATCGAGAAGAGAAGTTTCTTTAGGGAAGGCAAGGTAGGCGGTTCGGTTAACTATCTCACTCTGTCCATGGTGGATTGCCTAAATAGCATCATGCAATAGAATTTGAGCCCCTTTGGCTTGGAGTTTAAGTGAATTTGAGTGTTAATTACTTGCAGTTTCGCTATGTGCATCACTAGTAAAATAGATGAATTTGCAGTCCTTATTGGTGTAGTATAGAGAACTCAGGGAATTGTGAATTCTCTGTCGCTGGAGACCAAACAACTACTTGATGCTAATCAGGTGTAAGGAAAGAAAAAGAATTTTTCGTTGCGGCAATAGACTAAATCTAATACCGTAAATTACTACAATCCCACGCTTAATATTAGTGAACTAGATCACAATATGATGTATGGCTCATTCTGTACAATGTCGAAACAAAGTCTGAACATCATCAATAGAATTATCAAACATTTACACTACTCCGCAAACTTTAACAAGCACGCACCACCACTCGACACAGCAAATGAACCAAGCATGCCCCTAGGCTCCACTACGTACCTGAAAAGTTATATGGCTCCCTGTTACTATTGAAAAAGAACGTCATTAGCACAAGATTGATAATATTTTTGTGTTAGATTTTGAAGGTGAGGACTCTCATCTCAGACAACTTCGAAGGAGAAGATGAGAAGGCCACAATATTCAGCTTTTTTCACTCTCTTAGAAAATAAATTACAAGACTTGACTTATTAAATAGAATGACATTGGAACTTAAAAAATTAAAAGGCTAGGAACTAGAAAATGCTATTTAATAGAAACTGCAAACTATGACACTTCAAACTTCATCAACGAACATAACTCTTCTTCAAAAAAACAATACCAATAAATTTGGTTTAATTTCCAACACTCCCTCCTAAACCAAATTCTCTTCCGTTGATCATTCGCTTGAGTATTCTCCAGGGAATTCCTCTGATTCTGATTCAACGTGGCTTCATCATCTGGCTCATCATAGCCAGTGTTGACAAGTTCCCATACACCGTAGGCGCTGAGTAAAGCTTTCATCCTAACGGCCCGATTACCATAATTTTCCTTAGTAAGACAAGACTATTAAAGAGGAAGCTGATTGTTTATCGCAGCCATTATCAAATTCGCAAGCTCTAATACCAAATTTGTTGGAAAAAGACCGTCATGGGCACAAGATCGATAATATTCTTGTGTTAGATTTCGAATGTGATGGCTCTCAACTCATACAACTTCGTAGCAGAAGACGAGAAGGCAACAATATTCGGCTTTTTTCACTCTCTTAGAAAATAAATTACAAGACTTGAGTTATTAAACAGAATGGCATTGGAACTTAAAAACATTAAGAGCCTAGGAACTATGCAATACTATTTAATAGAAACTGCAAACTATGGCACTTCAAACTTCAGCAATAAACATAACTCTTCTTCAAAAAACAATATCAATAAATTTGGTTTAATTTCCAATAGTTACTACAATTTTCCATGAGCTACATAGTTTCAGATTAATTGATCTAACCTGCCACATGAGTGACAGGTGAAGATGAAAGATGAAAAGTATTTCTCCAATTTTGAACCTAGACAGGGCATCCCTGTTGGAGAGGGGAAATGATTGTTTCGGACCAAAAAGCACAAAAAGGTTTAGAAGGAGATGTTAAACAGAGGACAATGGATTTCAATTTCCTAGACTCGACTGAAATTCCACTTCGGGAGAAGTTGGTTGTGCTTCAAGTGGAGAATTTTTGTTCTGAGGCATCTCTGGCATATTCTAAGTTAACCGCCTACTTCTACTCCAATTTATCCTATCCTGATCCCAATAGTTTTCAATTTTCAGTCCGGGATAAGGATTATGTAGTCCATATGGATACTTTGGTGGACATACTTGCTGTGGAGAGAAGCAGTTTCAAGCCTACTCCTATAGCCATTAGCACGGCCACACTTGCTTTGGTCAAGGATTCTTGAGGACATGCTTACTTATTCCCGAATGAAGGTTGTCAACATCTTATTACTTAAGATTGTTATAAACAACATTCAGCTCAAGACCTCCTCATGAACATGTTTTCAGCTCTGAGGCTAGGCTTATGTTCAAAATCGTCAAGGGAATTAAATTTTCACTTCCACATGCTATTCTCCTCCACATGTATAGGACGGTTTCGAAGGACAAGAAGCAATTGCCTTACTCTGCTTCAGTGACTAAACTTTTTAGTCATTTTTAGATCAGTTTGCCAACTGCTCTTATTGCTCACAAACTTGATACTATGATTATAGGACATGCAGTGATTAGCAAAATGAAGCTGAAAGAACTAAGCCAGACATTGAGAAATTGAAAGGAAACTCCTTTGCCACAAAGGCCAAGTCTACTGGAGCCAAGAGCAAAGGAAATGAAGTATTGTCTGCGCTTGCAAATGAGACTCCAATGACGAAAAGGACTCTTCTATTGCCAAATGAAAGTTCTGATGATGATGATGTTACTCTTTCTGCTGCTACGTTGCAAAATTTTAGGGGTACAATTGATCAGACTCCTCAGACAACATATAGCAATGAGATCAGTGAAAGCGAAGAAGGAGAAGATGAAGGAACAGAAGGAAGGAAAGAACAAGAAAGAAAGCCAGCCAAAGAAAGAGAAACAGAAAGCCTGGCCACGGGTGCAAGTGATGAACAGACTGTTACAGTGAGTCAGGAAAGCTCATCTGATGGGAATAATACCATATCTTTGTCCTCAGTATCTGCTAGGAAACAGGGTGCTCAAGCAGGACAAGACATTGAAAATAAAGATACTGTATTTTCGTTTCTAGTGGGCATGAAGACATGGGGAGTGAGTGAGCCAGCATGATCTTCTCATGTTCGTACTCCACCTTCCATTGAGTAAGTTGGACAGGCCGATATTCCATCAGTTGCTAAAGCCAGTGTTCAACAAGAACAGCCTGAAGATCTCCCATAGTTATTGACAATTCTTCATGATATTAAGGCACAACAGTCTTGAGAACCGTCAGCTCCACAGTGTCTTGGTACCCAATGTTCAAGTTTTGGCTCAACAAGTTTCTCAAAATGCAACAATTGATGATGTTGAGCAGTTGAGACAAACAGTAGCACGGTTGGAGCAGACCGTTCACGACTTTGGAGAATTTCATTTAGTCCGAGTTCCCTGTAATCCTTAAATTTTTTCTATCTTTTTTATGCTGACAAAAAGGGCGAGAGATTTTGGCAGATTTTTAGATTTTGATTTAACTTTGATCTATTTTTGAAATTTCAATGATTTCACATTTTCATGATCTTTGTTTGACTCTTATGATGTGAACTCATTGATGACTTGAGTATATTTCAGAAGAATCTCTGTGGTTGTGAATGATTATTTATCTGATTTATCAAGACTAACATGTCTTCTATAAGTGCAGATTTGATGAACCATTTTAATATATTATGCACTGCTAAAGCCTTATTTTGCAGGATATAAGTGTTTAAATTTGCAGGGTGATTTTGTTATCATGAAAAATGGGGAGATTGTTAGAAAAAAACTCTTGTCTTATTTTGAAGATGAAAAAACTCGTTCAAGTCTGAAGACTGTCAGACATAGACGCAAATGTTCAAGTCTGAAGACAGTCAGACACAGACACAAATGTTAAAATGTGAAGATAGTTAGTCACAGACGCAAATGGCAAGGTATGAAGAAAGCCAGACACATATATCAGACTCAAGTGCCAAAATCTTACGACTACCAAACTGAATCAAATATGAAAACTAAGATACGATATCTTAGTTCATTTCTTCTTTGGGATTTATCTCCTTGACTCAAAGATAAACTGTCCGGTTGGATTCAAGATTGAAAATATTCAATTGGGATACGATTGATCTTTAGAAGGCAAGTAGATTTGGAAGGCAACTATTTATGGAAACCAAGATCTTGATTGTATTGGGCGAACATGATTGACAAACTTTCTTCACGATCTTAATTGACTTGAGATCTCCTTAATTGATTATGTCTAACGGATAGATTGGAAGAATTTCATTGGATAGTGCCAACGGTCATGTAGGCGTGAATGAGTATTTAAAGGACGCTCTCTGGTCTTTTGGGGTTCTGGTGATTGAGAGGAAAATTTCAAAAACAAAAGCTTACATTTCACTTGTCATTTATTGAGCTCATATGTTGTGCTCAAAAGAGAGATTCATAGTATAACTTTGAGAGAGTAGAGAACACTTATCATTGAGAAGCTCTGAACATATTATCATTCTCTTTTGATCCATAGTGAAATCCAGTCAGTCGGTTGTCAGCGAGGAGAGTAGACATAGGCTTAAACTAAGCCGAACCACTATAAACTCTGTGTCTATTCTCTCTTCCCTGATCTTGCTTATATTGTTTATAGTGCTAATTGCATTAATCTAAATTGCTTATACCTCCGTTCATTAATCTCAGCATTCAAAAGAATCATATTATATTTATTTCACAAAAAATTATCTTTAAACCTATTCACCCCCTAGGTGTTCATACTAGCCCTAACAGTCATGATCCTTGAATGCAGAATTCCGCCAATAGAAACTTCAGACCTTCGTTTGACAGGTGCCAAAATTGTGCGTCATCAGACTGATGTTCATTAACTAAGTAAATGATATAGCACTCAGGTGCCAATTTGACGCACGCATCATGTGATTGAATTTGATCGCCAGATAGTCATTAGTTGGTTCTCTTACATAATGGTTAATATTATGCGGATAAGCAGGATCATTTGCCTTAATTGGCACCTTAATAAGCCGGATGGGATGACTCTAATATTGCATGTTATGTTGGAAGGTCTTGAACAAGTGTTAGACTTGCACGGACAAATTTGCTCAAGATTTAGAATCCATTCGTTTTACAGAAAATAATTTTTAGAAAAATATTATTCGAATTTTTCAGCATTCATTTTGCGAAATATAAACTGGTCAAAGAAAATATTTTCCACCAATGTAAAAAAAAAAATATCTTTAAAAGTGGGCAAAATGATATCCGTTTCTCAAAAAGTGAAAAATATTTTCCATCATCTTTCTTCATCTTTAGACCAAGTACTTCATTTCACCAAACACCTTTTCCTTTTATTTTATTTTTTGTTGTTTACATTTTGAAAATATATGGATTTTTTTCTTTACCAAAAAAATATATATGGATTTTAATTGTTTTTAAAATTTGTATGCTTTTATTATTTTATTATTTCCCCTTTTTCTTTTCCTTCTACTTTGGCCAGTCATTGGTTACAATGGCGACCTATAGTTGGCCACAGGTGAGCTGGAGCCTCACCAAATCGAGGACACTAGAGCATTATCGTAGGGTGGTGAAGTTAAGGCCTCACCAAGTCGGGCAAGCTTGAGCCATGTTGAGTGAGTTCGCAACCTTTGAAGGCGTGCTTGAGACTTGCCAGCCTTGAGTGAGGCTTGTAGCTAGTCATTGGCCTCATTACCATGGCCAGCAAGTAGCCAAGAGAGAAGGGGAATAAAGAGAAAAGAAAAACAAATAAGAATTGCAAATTCAATTTTCTAATAATTTTTTAGAAAAATATATTCTAATTCATTTTCAGATTGCAGGCAAACACAATATATCTTCAAAAAATGCTATATATTCCGAGAAATGAATGGAGTTTTAGTGTTCGAATAATTTTAGGTTAGGGAAATACCCAAGTTTGGCTTAGTATGAGGGGTGTAAGACGTGTTATTGAGTTGAATTAGTTATTCTTTCCATTTTCAATTTTCCAACATTCATATGAACCCTATTTTTCGTGATTTAAATAGTTTTTATTTTTTTTCTCACTCTCTCCCTAATCCTCGAATATCAAAATTTATATCTAGTTCTCAAAGAATAATCATATTTAGGGAAAATGAAGGTAATTAACACTAAACATACTTTAAATTGCAACCTAAAGGGACTCATCTTCTCTTGCATGACGCTATTGAGGCAATCCACGATGGAAGGAGCAAGAATTATAAGCCAACCACACACCTCTCCTTTCCTAAAAAGGCTTCTCTTCTCTAAGTTTATCCTCAGTACTTGGCCAGTTGAGGATTGCTAGAGATACATAGCATATTTTGGATATCTTCCTAATTGATTGTAATTAATATTGTAATAATGTAGTAGTAATTTTTAGATAGTCATTTGATAAAACTTACAAATAGACTCATACACTCTTCATCGTGGAATGAACGAAATATACAAAATATTCCCCGAGTCAATTTTTTACATTATTCTTATCTTGGTATTAATAGAAAGAGCCATTATTAATTATCTAAGGAAACATTATCGTGTTTTCTCCAGTGCGATCCTCACGACACTAGCCGCCAACCCATATTACTCCGTGATAGTCATCACAACGCCGCCAGTATAGCTATACTGCTATCATTTTTTCTCCTAATCCGCAACTTCAATTGCTATTCGAGAATCTTTCTCTATTCGTTTCAAAAATAAATATCACCAACAAGCTAGCCGCCCTCAGAAAAATCACATCTTAAAATTCAGTAGGAAGTGTATGCTTGAAGCCGCCACTCGCGTTGCCACATCCTGGACTTACTGAAGCACGTTGCCTGTAAGTGCTTTTTTCTAACTTTAAATTGGCTATTTTGAAAATTAGACACCACCGCCAGGTTCATCATCTCTCGACTAGTCCAAGCAGGCAAAACGCCACCGCAATTCGACGCTGCACGCACCGACGACATAGGAGTGAAGGTCTCTTGAGTTCTCTAAATTGCACCAACAAGGAAGACTGCATATCCATTTGTTTTTTATGATACCCATAGAGAAAGTCCTGTTGGAAATGTGGAATTAAAAATGATGGGTGAATAAAAAATTATTTCTCAAAGAACAATCTTGAATTAGACCTAAAGCTGCTCATCGTCTCTTGTATGATGCTATTTGTGCGATCCACCATTGAAAGTTTTGTCGCTAGCACCTGTCCATTTCTAGTGTTTTTGTCGAGACTTTTTTTTTAATCTCCGCGCGCTTATTTTTCGAGTCCAATCGATGCTGTGCCCCTTAAAGCTACGACGGATTCCTTGAAAAGGCTGCATATATTAATGTGACTATGGTAGGAGGATCAGCCAGCCAGTTGACATGTAATGATTGGAACGAGCACATCTGAAATCTGACGTACTTGGGCACCCTCCGTTGTCAATGCCGGAGATTTCTATGTTAATTGCGCCCACCTACTGGTTCGAAGTAGCTGGGGCTGGTTCAGGCATTCGTGCTTGGATGGGCTTTTCCAGTAAATTTGCTATCTCAAGCCCACCCAAATGGATATCTGGGCCCATTTGGGTCTGTTGGATTGGGTTGGTCAGGCTCACTGTCGAGCCCATGATCGCGTAGCATCTGTCCACCTCCATCTGCCCCACTCGATGGCAACTCTTTTGTCTCGCGCCTGCGCGCTCGAAGTCGTAAGTACGCCGTAGCTTTTGAGTTCCAGCAAAAAATGAAGGAAACGCTTGCGTGGAGCTTATATAGAATCAAGTCGATGCCTTTCTCCCCCAAATCGCTCATGAAATTTTCTGTATCACTGCATTTCGTGAAATCCAGAAGTAGGAGTGAAGAGCTTCTCTTCTTTGTTCATCCCCCGCCTTATGAAAATCTCAGTGTCCGCTTGTTCCTCCCTATGAAATGAGAACATAGTGTTTTAGGTTTCTTTCATGAGATTGCGAGATTTTGGTTTGAATATAGTTAGTTATGTCCGTATCAAGTAAGTTGTGACAAAATCGTTGTGCATTTTAGGTCGAATTCATCATGGAAAGTTTCGAGACGTCATACAGTTTTGGCGTTGGGGCCTAGAGGAATAGACATTTGGATGAGTAGACTGCTCAAAGTTATGGCAGCGAAAAAACCAGTATTAAATTTCGCAATCTTATCGTCTGGTGTGGGGATTGATGATTGAATTGGATTGTTTGTCTCAACTAGCAAATGAATAAGCCGGATGGTACCATTTCAATGTTGCTTGTTCTTTTGGGAGCGCTTGAACAAATTCCAGACCAACACGATGAACACATTCGATCAAACGTTAGTTAAAATTGGCGTATCCACAATTCAGGTTTTTGTCACCAAACAACATTTTTTCTTTTTGTTGCGTCTTCTTCAGGCATAAACTCTATTGCTCCCAATTTCTGGTTTTATACAATAGGAGGTGAGACATATGTGAAGCTACTAAGATTTGAGGTTCCATTAGGAAAAACAGGAGCGAAGGATTTTAAATAAGCCTTTTACGCCTATTTTCAAGAGATGGCACATTTTTGTGGTATATTTTTAATTTTTTCATATAACAAGAAATTGTTATAAAATAATGTGATCCCACATTCAATTATAAATTGCCTGCATTAATTCATTAAAAAATATTGCCCACTTTACGTTATGTGATAATCACCCTAAAGGAACAACTATAAGTTGGGAGAAGTTATATGCGAAGGTAGTATGAACGTGAGTTTATATAGGGATCTTCTAAGCCAAACCCTCTAATTGAATCGAACTGAATTTCATTCATTCGTGAATTCATTCAGAAAGTACACCATCAGTTTCAAGAGTGCAATTGGCTAGACAATCCATTATCTGAACGTTTAGCACTTCGGAAATTAGATTATCAATTGGATTTCATTAATGGCTAGAGGTTAGTAAATTTTTTTTCACATTTCCACAATTCGGTCTCGGCTACAAGCAAATTTTCTTCATTCATGGAAAATTGAGACATTTGGTTATTCAAGTTTTTGTTCTATCTGAAGTGACCTCATACACAGAGATACTAGAGTTGGGGCTTTATCAAGATATATAGGTGCAAAGGAATGTCAATTAGCTTTTTAGGCCTATTTCTAAGAGATATTACATTATCGTGATCTGCCTCAATTTCTTTTCCTTTCCCACTTCGGCACCCACGTTATACTCTGCAAGACTCCCGTTTTGGTTTATCATGATTACCAGATTTATGCTATACAGTGTTACTCGATTGAAACACGGGAATTTTCGGTCATTTTGTGTATTACGGTACATATCACGAGTTACCCTTTAAGCATCAAAGTAAGTCTATATCTCACATATGGTCAAACCAATCCATCCACTTTAGATGAGGGATTCATTCAATAAGTTGCTTTTCATGATCTTGCGACACTCGGGTTTGGATCATAGTTAATTATGTCTGACATGAATCACATCGGGACAAAATTGAGAGTAGACTACTTGAAGTTGAGGCGGGAAAAGATTGGATTATGTTTCGCGGTATTATTTTCCAGTGTAGTGATTAAGATTGGGCAGTGAAACTGGATCATCTGCCTTAATTGGCAACTTATAAAGCTGGGTGGGATGACTCCAATGCTGCCTGTTGTGCAGGGAGGGCTTGAGCAAGCTTTAGACCTCCATGAATACATCTGCTCAATAATTGAGGTTCGACTGATTTCGTGTTTGTGGCTAGAGAATGCCCGATTGGATTTAGTGTGAGTATAGTGTGACGTGCTTCATGAGTTTTAACTGTGGATTCTTTACATCTTCTTGGTGTCGCAGTAAGATAGTTTAGTGTTCTCTCTCTCTCATTCCCAAATTTCAAGTTTCCTATTCAGGTTTCAATAAATCATCATACCCAAAAACAAAGTGAAAAACATGGATTACCATTAAGTGGATCATCTGTCACTCGTGGCTGGTTAGAACAATTAATCTGAAACTATGTAGCTCATGGAAAATATAGGAACAGGGCGCCATGTAACATATCAGGTACGTAGTGGGGCCTAGGGACATGCTTGGTTCTTTTGCTGTGTCGGGTACGTGGTGGTGCGAGCTTGTTAAAGTTTGCGGAAGTAGTGTAAATGTTTGATTATTCTATTGATGATGTTCAGACTTCGTTTCGGCGTGCTAGTGAATGAGCCATACAGCAGATTGTGATCTCATTCACTAGTATCAAGTGTGGAATTGTAGTAGTTTACGTATCAGATTTAGTCTATTGCCGCAACCAAAAATTCTTTTTCTTTCCTCACACCTGATTAACATCAAGTGGTTGTTTGGCCTCTGTTGAAGCAAGTCCAAGTCGTAGGACTGAATGATCCAAAGGCAAAGAGATACAATAAAAGATGAATAAAGGAAACATAAACTTCATTCCAACGAAAACTATCAAGTACAAGGGATTAAAAGACATTGTGGAACTGCTTACAACATATGCAAACTGACTAGTTCCACTTATTGGAAAATATCAACTAGAAAACAACTGCCTAATACAAATAACATGATTTAATGCAACAGAATATTACAGTAGCACTAGCACTAAGACAACTTTAATTGTCTCTAGCGACAGAGATTTCACAATTCCCTGATTTCTTTAATACTACCCAATAAGGAGAATTGCGAATTCATCTTTATTTCTAGTGATGCACATAGCGAAACTGCAAGTAATTAACACTCACAGTCACTTAAACTCAAATCCAAAGGGGCTCAAATTCTCTTGCATGATACTACGGATGCGATCCACCATGGACGGAGTGAGATGGTTAACCCAATCACCCACCTCGCCTTTCCTGAAAAAGATTTTCTTGTCCATGGTTTTACCAGGCAATTTGCCGGATTTGTTGACCTCTAGGTCCTTGAGGGTTTTCAAGCTACACAATTTGCCTATCTCTTCAATCACACCTCCCTCCTCTTCCTCCTTAGTGAAGGGAAGCCCCACAAACTCGGCCACCTTCTTTAGCTGTCCTCCAATATCTTCCTTCAAGTCCTCATACTTGAGGAACATCACCATGTGTGGCCTCTCCAAGCTCGCTTTCCAGTACCCTATCATGTGCTCCCAAAAGGGACCGAACGGGATTTTACCTTGGCAATAGGTCTCAAAATGCTCTTCGAAGGACCACTCCGGCTGCTTCTCCGATCGCGCCATCTCAAGGAAGAAGTGCCAAGAGGAAACCACGGTGTCCAATGGGTTCCGGAAAATGTAAATGATCTTGCAGTTTGACTGCTTGATGCACTCTGGCAAGCTTGGATAAGGGAGGTGCATAGAGAAGAGCCGAGGTTCCTCCATGTCATCGAGATGGAATCTCGGGTTACGCTCAAAGTCAAACTCAAAGCTAGGGACGAGTTCATGTGGGCTTGAAGTGAGCAAAGGTGTGTTTGAGAAGTTGAAGCGGGAGCGATTGACGATGGAGAACGCTATGGCCTTTAGCCAGGTGGTTCCCGATTTGGGCTCAGAGGCCAGAAAAATGTCCTTGCCATTGGCCTTGAAGTGCCTTTGGGATGCGACCACCTTAGGAAGCACGAAGATTGGGCACCAAAAGTTTTGATAAAGGCAACAAGGCTGAAAACCTAGTGCTTTCTCTTGGGGAAGCGAAGCAATCAACTCATCAATGGCCTCCTGCTCAATTTCTCCCATTCCTATGAGGTTCCAGCGGAAAACACTCTATGGTTCACATTTCTTTTTTCATTGCTTTATAGATGTCCTATACCCCCAGCCACATGAGAAAGACGTCTTTATAAATCTGGCATGAGATCTATATTATTTAATAATTGAGATATAATAATTTCGAAAGTACCCTGTTCATGAAAATTATATCTATCGACTTATTGTGTAAGCGCCTTGATCAATCTTAGTAGGATTCACGTTTCTTTGAGGGACCCCTTGAGTTTCATTAGCATGCTGATTGAGTCACTACCATACATTCAATTGAGAACTTGATTGGGTTTGATTTTTCTTCTACTTCTTGTTTACCCCTTTTTGAGGTCCGAAAGTGGCAGTTCGATCGCTTGATGGATTCAGCAAGCGCGCAGATGTGGATAACATTCCTTGCTTATGGGTTGTCAGAAAAGGACAAGTTCGTGGGGGGGAATGGAAGCGAGCAAGATTGAAGTGGAAACCCCCGGGCCCTTCAGCTAAGTGGTTCCTATTTTAGGCCGAGAGATTAGAACAACGTCCTCGTCTTTGGCTTTCAAATGCCTCTGTTGAAAGGATGGTGTTTGGGTAACAAGAAGTTTTTGTGAAGGCATAGTTTAGGAGCCAGGAACCCTCTCTTTTTGGGAAGTGTTCACACTAGAAAATAGCCAACCATTATTATTGATAAGTGGTGAACTCAATTGCTTATAGTAGGGCTTGGTCCGGATGATCGTCACGGCAATTGACTTGAAGAATGCCTCGAAGAAATTGACGGCTTATCAGTAAAGTCCTAAAAACGGACAAGGAGGAGATTATCAAGGAAGACCGTTGCCAGTCGACAAAGCTCATCACTAGTCCGCTACTTTAGTTCTTTTGCTAAAGCGTTTGAGTTAAAAGACAATAATGATGTATCGACTCCCATAGCAAGCAATATTTGATTATCTCAGTGATCTTGGAAGTACTAACTTTGTTTTGGATGACGATGACTAGGATGTAGCTTCAACTGTAGTTGGTGTGTGATAAATATTTGTAGCTTCAACTTGCATGTCCGTTCTTTATTATTTTTGTTGTGACTTTATCTCCATGGCTCATTATTGGATGCCACTTGATGTCTTGCCCATTAAAACATATGTCAATTCCTGGAAAGGCTATATATACCCATATCTTCTGACTAGACAGATAAAATATTAAGTGCAATTGGGATCCCACCTCATTTATGCATTAATCCACTCGGTGGCTCAGTGGGGCCCATTGTCAAATATTGGAAAGCCTCTCTCTCTCTCCTCTCTACCGCTTCTATCTCTGCAACTCCAAGAGCCCAACTAACACCTCACACCCACCGAGAAAATAGTAGGTGCAACCGTGCCACCTCATCTATGCATTAATTTACTTGGTGCGACAAGTGGCACAGTGGAGCCCACTGTGTCATAAAATTTGTAAAGCCTTTCTCTCTCGCCTCTCTGCAATCCCATGAGACAACTGATCTATCGGCGTTGGGTTTCTGAGAGTGGAGAGGCATGAATCGGTGGTCCGGGACACAATGCACGAACTCCCATTTGCTTTTACTGTTGTTTACATCATAACTTTACGCAATAGCATTAGTTAAACTGTTCTACTTATGAACAAAATAATCACAATGCGAATATAAATTTCTAGCGAAGTCCTTGTATTTACTTGTAGATTGCTAAATAATTTGTGATTTAGTAAGTGAGCCCTCGGTTATTAATAAGATAATCATATTATTACTCTAGCACTTTCCAGTAAACTACCTAATATATTAAAATATTATAATTAAACCTGACATACAGATAGTAAATTATGAACAAAAATAGTGATATCATCATTTTGAAATCCAGTATCTTGTGGTAGATTGCAAGCGTGCTCCTTACGGAACCATCTACAGAAGTTCCTGTTTAAATGGAATAAAATATGCTTTTATGTAGTAAACTATTCTATGATTTATCATTTGTACTTCAAACGGTGCCTTTTAAAAGTGATGAGTGCAAAACGTGTCTTCAAGGAAATAACATGTGCAATCTGAGACTATGGACATAAAATAGAAGATCATAATGTCCTCCTCAATAGTATTAGGAGCAATTTAAGACTTTAAATCCCCCAGTTTCTTCATTTTGTCAAGCCTAGCAAACTTCCTATGCAAAAATTTATGCAAGGAAGTAATATGTGCAAAATTTGACCCTTGCGTATGTAAAAATGTCTACATGGAAATAATAAGTGCAAAATCTTATTTTAGATTCATTGTCCTCATGGACTTTCATTTTTGCTAAACATGTCCACCATTATAAAACATATATTACCACTTATACACGCCTTCACACAAACAATGTCTACTTACCCAGTCTATGGCAAACTTAGCACATCCTCCCCCTTCAGCTTTCATCATACAAGAGCTAAAATCACTATAACAACACTAACAATGAACTCCTAAAACACAACCAACATTGGCTTCGATCTAGAATTTTCTTTCTTGAATTTCGTCTCATCTTGTTTCACACATTTCAATTGTGTCTTGAGATTGCTCCCATAAAATCTTTTTAACACAATTTTTGGTGATTGAGTATTTTAGCATAAATCCAACTAATAAATCAACATCTTGCTTCAAGTTTATATCTTCGACAACTATCATATCTTTTTCCTCGATTCTGCTTGGGCCACAAAATTAAAATACAAATGTATCATTATTGATAGAATGGACCATAGTGTAAACATATCCTTTTATTTTTCTCCCTTTTTTCCCTCTTTCTAAGTTGGTCATTGGCCAAGAGACGAGTGATGAGCTTACTAAACTCTGGTGACTGGAAGAGGAAAAAACAAAAAAAAAATAAAAATATATATATTTTTTTAAAATAAAAATAATTCAAAATTCAAAATTATTAAAAAAAATTATCAAATAATCGTATTGCATAATTTATACATTTTTTTTTAAAAAAAATTACAAACAAAATTTTCCTGAACTTGGTTAAATATTGAAGTATTTTAACAATACAAGTCGGGTCGGATATTGGTCGCCAAAATTGTATTGCATGAAAATGGGTCAAAACGAATTAAATGGATTAATATGGATCGGACCATTTTTGACCTGACCCAAATTTAACTTGACCAGATTCACCCATTTTACACCCCTACTATTGTGCATGGTTGCCAAAACTCAGTTGATTTTTTCATGGATCTCAAATGTCGCCAGGACTGGAATTAGGGCCATTGGGTCCGCATTTAATACATCAGACGTCAAAAAGCTAACCAGTCACTAATTGGACAGCTAGTTGGCATGGAGCTTTGTATCTTGGAAAGGGACTAGACAGTTGGCGCATTGATGGCCTTGTCGTAGACCCCAACCATATCTTAGACGAGCATAAAATGTGGGCACGTTCCACGGGTGGGTCCTTATCAAATCGAACTTCCACTTGTTTGTTAATTCGTTAGTCATTCATACCAGTCCTTCCTATCATAGCAATGCAATTTAGTGACTTGGTCTCTCTTTCTGATCCTCAAATTCTAAAATTTATATTCCGTGCTTGATGAATCATCATATTAGAAACAAAAAAAAGTTAACTTGGATTAACAAAACTGGATTATCTTTTGTGCCTGATGTTGGTTAGATCAATTAATATCTAGAGCCTTGTAGCTTAAGGGTTGTAGACACGAGAACAGGGTTTGTCATATGAAATTTTAGGTAGATCGGAGTAGGCTTGATTTGTTTTGTCGCTACTAGTGCTTGTTATTGTTCACTGGATCTTTTTTATAACACTAGTAAAAGTGTTTCATATCTTCATCGGTGAAATCCAGAATTGTGTTGCATGTGCTGGTCAGTGAAAGAGAAGATATTGTGTTCTAGAATGCTAACATCAAGTGTAAAACTTTAGTAGTTTACACTAGTGGATATAGGTCACCATGGTAACTAATAAAGACTCTTTCTGATTTTTTTTTCTCTAATCTGTTTTCAGAATAAAATGTATCGAATGTCTAAGGGAGAAGTTTCAAATAGGGATCAATGAGTTAGATCACAATGGCTTTTTCCATTTTGTGGGTACTTTCAGATCACAATTTACCTAAAACTGGAGCTTCTAGGACATCATGTACCCGAGTAACTCATCCCTTGTAACGTAGATGTTGGAGTGAACTAATCTTCTTAAAGGTGAAGTGCTGATCATTTTGTTGCTTGCGCGTGTTGGTTTTTTCATTGTTTTTGTCGCGACTTTATGTCCACGGCTCATTATTTGACGCCACTCGATGTTTTGCCCCTTAAACGTATAACAAAATGTAATGGTTGGCATGTTGATTCCATTCTCATGGACTCCAAAGCATCTTAAATCTATCAGAATTGGACACGTTCCGACGTTGCTGTTAGTGGTCTGCCCTAGAAACCAATCTATGTTGATACTCTAACATTAGTTGTGGTTTGGGTTGTGTCGAAAGTATCAACATTTACAATACTTGTGTAGTCATAATGTATTGCTAGAGATCGCTTATGATTTGTTGGTAGTTTGAGCACGCTGCTAATGTCTAGTGTGGACCTATGAGGTCGCACACAATAGCGAACCGATTTTATATTTATCTGTGGATCGTGGCCCAAAGACTTAAGCGGGCCCGGCTCATTCGCTTGATCTAGTTACCTTTATATTATATATACTCATTTTGCGGCAGAAACCCTAGAGGTTTTCATGAGAGTAGAGGAGAAAATACACAGAAACGTCCTGTATTCATAAATCCGCGAGATAGTCTCAAGGATTATAGGCGATCAAGCAGAAGAAATTCCAAAATCTGCAAGTTAGCACTTGAATTTTGGATATTTCAGTTTGTGTATGTGGATACCGGGAGAGGTGCAACACTTGGGGCACTGATCCAAACACAAACAATCGTCAATTCGACTCGGAATAAAAAAGGTACATTTGAAATCACTATTTTGATTTCAATATACGCATGGATTATGTCTAGGGTTTCGTTCCGCTATGTTTGTGAAAACTATGTGAAACCCAATCGTGGTATCAAAGCAACTTGTGATATATTGAAGTTGAATTGTGCAATTTAATTAGATTAAATTGAATAGGAAACCCCTAATTGTTTATACATATTATTAATGTGAAATCGTTCCGTTCGTTTAAAAGGAAATTAGGGTTAGACCAATTGGGAATATAGATTGATATGATCAATTTGAATATTGTAATGGGTTTAAATTCCTGCAATGATTTGATTTGAGAAGAAAGCAGAATTACGAATAATGTTTAGGGTTTGATTTCAAAATAGTGACGGCCAAAGAAAACAGAATTATGAATTCTGTTTAGGGTTTCTATGAAGGCCAGAATTCATAGCAATACAACCTATTTTGGATGACTTGAGGTTGAAGAAAAATGAAAGAGTGAAGGAATTTTCAGAGACGCAATTGCAGATTGCCTAGATATGTGCGGAGATAGCAGGCAATGGACTTTCTATTGATTCAATTTCTCAAGTTAATGAATGTGATTGGACATTAAACAAGTTGGCGGAACTCAAATCACACTTGCAGGAGCTTCAACATGAGAAGGTGTTTTAGATTTCTTTCTGTGTACTTGTACACTGATTTTGTGAAATGCTGGAGAAAGCCTAGGAAATAACTAAAATTAAACAATTCTTTTGTTTGAGTTGCAGTTGATCCGCGTGCAAAGAGTGAACAGCCATATCAATACCATTCATCAATTGTCAGTCGTGATGTCGTTTTATTTCTGTGAGACTGTAAATGAAATTAATCCAAGTTTGAGCAGCTGCAACGGTGACCAGGTTAAAAGCATAAGCAATGACACTCTTGCTAGACTCACAAGTGCAATCCATTCCCTAAAACAAGAAAAACAACAAAGACTACAGAAGGTGACTTACTGGTTAATTTTTCCTTATGTGTTTAATTCTTGACATGTTTATATGCTATGTTGGACTGGTAATTCCTGATCAGAGCATTTAAAAATGTCTTATTGCTTCCTTACCTTTAAGGTTGTTTTTGCCCATGATAACGCTTGTACTAGCAAGGTCCTTGCTGGAACTGCTAAAATCGTCCTTTTGATTCCTTGTCTCTAAGGTTGTTTTTATCCATGATCATGCTTGTATTAGGTACTTGTTGCTAGTGATTGTCTTCATGATCTTCTAGAGCTTGAGCTTAATAAAGTGCCCTCAAGGCTAGTACTTGTTGCTGGAGAACTGAATAGCCTTGTTTGCTGAAAGATTTTTCTGATAGCACTGAAATGAGGAGAAATTTCTTTGGTGTAATTGTAGCTTCAAAATTTAGGGAGCACACTCACGGAGCTGTGGAGCCTTATGGACACTCCAACTGAGGAACAAAAAAAGTACGACTATGTCACCAGTTTAATTTCTTCCAATGTCGATGAGGTGTCTAGGCCAGGATCCCTCGCTTTAGAAGTCATTGAGTAGGTGAAATCTTGACCTAATGTTTATTCAACAAACAAGCACTTACCATATTTAAAAATTTGTCCGTTCGATTCCTTCAAACATGCTTGAACCTGTTATTTCTAGGCTGAGATTGAAGTAGAGAGGTTAAATGTGCTAAAGGCCTGTAAGATGAAGGAGCTCATTTTAATGAGGCAAAGTGAGCTTGAAGAAATCTACAGAGGTGTTCATACGGATGTGGATAGTGATGCAGCAAGACACATTCTCATCAGCCTAATAGAATCAGGTCCCACTCATTCTTCCCTTTTTCTTTTTCTGCACTGATAGACTAGAAATACTGTCTATTGGCGTTACCTTCCTTAAATTATTTGGCAATTTCCATGATGTTCACATTTACCAAATTGCAGGGTAAAGAAGCATTCCTGAAATATTCATCTCTGCATCAGTCATCATTTTTAGCAATTTCAACTTGGGTTGATTGTTGTAACTGGGTTCCAATTTCCATCCCTTGTCCTGTCTTCATATTTCCAGCATGATGGTTTTACCTTTAGCAGTCTCCGTGTTCTCGATATATTCTGCTTTCCTCTCATATTTTCGCTTGTTTACATTAAGGCCCCTCTTTTAGGAGGAAATCAAAAAGTAAACTAATCTGAGGCTAAAGAAAAATACCTACAATATAATGTTAAATTTTGTTTTCAACATGCACTTGCAGGCAATGCTGATATGTCTGATCTGATTTCAAGCATGGACGACCAGATTGTGAAAGCGAAAGAGCAAGCTCTTAGCAGAAAGGATATTTTGGATAAGGTAGAGAAGTGGAAGTATGCAGCAGAAGAGGAGAAATGGCTTGATGATTATGAAAAGGTATCAAATCTCAAGAAGCTTGAATTGCTTTGCAGCACAGCCTGGTGGTAGATATATTTGGTACTCGAGCTTTTGCACTGGTTTTACAAAATGGCATGTCAAGTTTTCATGGAGATACCATACTTGAAAGGTGAAGCCCAGGCATTGTCCAAACATGCAGAAACAAACTATGGATGCTTTGAGAAAGTAACAGCTCTATGACTTTTTTTTGTGTGGGGAACGTTCACTTTGTGACGGCCTTTTTAAGGAATTTTGGGAATTGTATTTGGGGAAAATTGTACTCAATTTAGCTTGGGAAAAATTGAGTTTGGATTTAGGGAAAATTTTTAATTTTTCCCTCAAATTTCGGAAATTTCCCTTATTTTCCCCTTATTTTCCCCTATTTTCTTTTCTTTTCCCCTATTTTCTATATATTTCCTTCTATTTCTCAAGCGTGGGCCATCTAGACTTAGCCCAGCCCTTCCTTTACTCATGTTCTCCTCTCGGGCCCAGCTTCCTTTCTTTCTTTTCTTTTCCTCCTGGCTCGGCCCAGCTCTGTCTCCCTTTCTTTGGCCCATTATTCTCCTTTGCGCGCGTGAGTCAGTCTCCAGCTGCGCTGGCTGCCAGCGAGGCACGGCCGGCCACGCGGCGCTTGCACAAGCGAGCCCTGGCCACGCGGCAGCGCCTCGCACCAGCTGGCCTCCCTCGCCACATCAGCTATTCGTCCTCCTCCTCTCTCCCTCACACGAGCTCTCCCAGGTTTCAGAAAACCCTAGCCGCCATGGATGAGCTTCCTGGACTCTGTTTGACCAGAAAATGACGCCAGCTTCACCGTGACGCCTCGCATAGACCACCGGAGCTCCCAACCGCCGCCTTGTGCGCCTTCAAGCTCTCCAACGTCCCTAATCCCAAACCTTAACCTCTGATTTTGGCCACCGCCTACAACTCCCCTCGCTATGACGATTGGAGCTTGCCGTGACCCTTGTCGATACCTCAAGCCACTCCAGACGTCGTCCAACAGCCTCACGATCGCCATGGTCACGCCCAGCTTCGTCCCTCAGCTCAAACAGCCAGGACTCAAGCTCACCGAACCTCCCCTGCTCTGCTTCCAGCTTCCCGTCGCCTCAGCCCGTTGAGTTCGGCCACGATTGGCCCTATTCAGCCTTGAATCGAGCCGTCCAGCCATCCCAGAGCTCTCAGTTACCTTGTCCAGCAAACCAAGCGCCTCTGTTCAGCTCGCCGAGGCCACGCTCAGCTCGCCGGAAGTCCAAGCTTGCTCGCCGGAAACTTCGCCGGAGACCTTGCCAGCGACCAGCCAAAAATTCGCCGGCAACTCGTTGGAAAATCTACCATCGTCACAGTCGCATCGCGCCGAGCTGTGCCATGAAGTTTGAGACCCAGTCGTGTGTTCAAAGTGTGAAATTTGAGGATTAATTGGGTTCGCCGTCATTAATTAGACCCTATAGCTTGGATTAGAGGTGAGCCTATCTCATAATCTCCAATTGGAGCAGTTAATCGCTCTAATAGTTAATTATTGGCTTAATTGGGTGAATTTAGTTGTTAGGGGGTAATTTAGTGACTTTTGGAAGAATTAGTTGTGATTTGGTAATTTCGGTTAATTATGGGTAGTTTGGTGAAATTAGATAGCTAGAGGGCAAATTGGTAATTTGTTAGCTCTAATTACTTGTCTGGTTAGCTATTGGAGTTAATTTAATAATTTTGAGAACTACTATTAATTTTCCTAATTTTGGCTATTTATGGGCTAATTAGGGCTTTTTAGGGGCATTTTGGTAAATTGGAGAATTTAGAGGCAATCTAGTAATTTGTTGGCTTTGGTTAATTTTGATAATTAGCTGGGTGAGAATGGACTGGTAATTTGCGCAATTAGAATGTAATTACTTCAGGGTGAATTACCTAATTTTGATATTATTCTGAAAATTAATTATATCATTATATTTGGTTATTTAATATCTATGATTGCGCAATTGACTGTGATTGATAATTGATTGTGATTGACAATTGATTGTGGTTGATACTTAGTTGTGGTTAATAATTGTTTGTAATTATTTATATTTAAATTTATCCATTGATTGTTGAGGTTAGTATTAGGAGAAATGATTGGGCCTGTAAGCTCATGACGCGATAATTATGTGACATAATTGGATAGGAACCCTAGAGCGAAGGGCATAGACTCGATGAGTTATCTCATATATACTTATTTTTATAGGTCTCGATCATGCAGTCCCTCCTCGAGGACCAGGTGAGGCTAGAGGTACTCAGTGATGCCATGGAGTTAGTTTATTTTGTTGTAATCAGTTAGCGATATTTTGAGAGACACGTGACTACCCCCTATCCATGATTTTTTATTATATATAAACCCTTCGTGTAGTTTATTTGTGATTACCGAACAAGTTTGTTTAAATTAAGGAGTTTTCAGACACCCCAGGGTTTGTTCAGGTTTATTTATTTATTAATTTTCGCTGCGTATTTATTTATTTATTTATCTATTTAATAAATTTTAACTGGTCGGCGATTACTCTTGGGAACATTGAGAGTTTATCGACCGGTAAGGACCATCTTCAGGGACTGTCGTGAGCTCGGTACTGGGCCCTGATACACTTTTAGTGAGTATATGTTAATAATTTTTTTTTCATGTCAACGATTTCCATTTTCTCTCCTTTTGTGTGTCAAGTGGTGATAATTTTGCTTACATCTGGATGAAGAGTACTGTGTATGAATTTATGTCATAAACCTCCTTGTTGCGGCAATGGGGCGGGGGCACATCCGTGACCAAGCATGGTGAGGAAAGGCCCGACCTGAGCCGTTAACATCCCTAGTGTTGCCCCTTGGGCCTTTTGTTATGTCACAAGCCTCAGTCATAGCAAACAAACTCTTTACTACTATAAAATGATTCTTTGAAGAGAAAAGGTAATTAACATGATGGATTAATTTCTTCTGCTTAAGCTCATGAACTGGTATGTACCGCTTAGAACATAAAATTAGACTTATCTCCATGGGTACGACCATAGGAGATACTCACATTTCTTTTTATTACATTTATGATAAATTGATTAGCCTATTCCAATCTATGTTCAGTTTTATCAGAACTCAGACCTTCATTAGGAGACACATAGCAAGTAATGCGTTTGAGCCGTGTACTTGTTGTTAGGCAATCATGTTTCAAGCTTTAGGCTTTTGAATCATTAGTTATCACTTTACTTTTACCTTCGCAGGATGAAAATCGCTATTCTGCTGGAAGGGGCACACATAAAAATCTCAAACGTGCAGAGAAGGCACGGATCCTGTTCAGCAAAATGCCATGTGAACTTTTCATCTTCTACAGACATGTCATAACAATAGCTGAGTCCTTGATGATAGGTGGCACGGGGCATTCTTGATTCATTAGTCAAACTGTTTGTCAATACCATTGCTAATTAAATTTTAGACTTGGATTAATCAACATAAGTATAAATCTATACTTCATATAAGACTATTAAGAGAAATCCTCTTTTCCTGCACTAACCAAGCTATCTCTCCTGAACGTGTCATTTTCTCCAAGCTTACCACCATGGTGAAGACTATGTAAATGTTTCCGTGATCAGCATCTTCACAATTGTTTATGATTTTATCTCTTGGATTAAACTAAATGTTGTACCTATCATAGCGTTTTTGACAACAAGGAAACTCCTTGCATTATCCTGTAAATTTATAACCTTCTGATGGATATAGTGGGATGTCACTAAATGAAAGTATTTTGTCAGGTTTCGATCTGCAGTTGACCAGAAGCGGTTATTTTACTGTTTATGATTTGAATGGATGGTTGAATGCTCATGCAAGACAATTTTTCTTGACTAGCTATTATTAAAAGTCTGACATCAAGAGTAAAAGCTGGGGAATCAGAGAAAGGGATCCCTTTCTTGTATGATAAGTTAATCAGTCAGCTCATGCATCTTCTGTTTTATGTTTAATTTAGCATTTTAAGTAGTTTGACTCGAACTGCTAAATAATTCCAGGATCCACTCTTATGTACTTTGGAGGAGTACACAATGTTGCGGCAGGAGAGAGAAGAGGAAAAGCGTAGATTTCAGGTATAAATCGTCTAATCTGGCACTGCTTGCATTTCATTATGTTAATATCCATAACACACGGATTTGATTTCCTCTCTTTCACCCATAAAAAAGGCAGCAATTTAATCTCCTATGATCATTTTTTGAAAGATCTTGAAGGTTCTACTATGCTATCTTTCTCATTTAGGAGCTTAGCATTGACAATTTTTTTTTTATTGAAGCTGCGCTTGTGTAGTGAATCTTGCTTTGCCTCCTTTCTGCCTCTTACGGGAGCAGAAACGACTGCAGGAGCAACTTGCCACAGAACAGGAAGCCATCTTCGGTTCCCGGCCCAAGAAACCGCTGGGCCAGAGCACCACCGCCAACACCTCCATGGAACACCAATTGGTCGACGGGGTGCCACCCCAGGCCGTCATGGGGTAGCCTCAAGCGGCAAGGAGCGCAGAGACAGCCGCAAGTCTAATGCCGTCATTCCTATCAAGCTCTTTCGAAAGATGATTCCATGTCTCAGGGAAATTGACGTGCCTTTCTCTTCGATACTAATTTCTTTCTTATTTGAGAAAACATATCCTTGGGAATTGTGCATATGATCATAACAAATAAAAGTCCAACACATTTTTTTCATGCCAACAGCTGAAAATGATGGATCTCGTCGCGTGCAATTCATGAACCCAACATCTCCGAGCACTTCTCCCTTTAATGAGAGCCCTAGCTCGGTTATGAGCATTAAGCTGCAGGATGTTCAGAAAGGAAAAAGAAACAAAGAAAGTCTTTGCCATCTTGAGAACGAAGCAGACTCGCCAAGTCAGGCCCTTTGCAAAGAAGCTTTTGCCTATTTGACTGGGTTGGGGCAGCGTCACCCACCTCTGGTCGTCTTTCCCTCATCCCAACACCTAATTGTCACCAGCATCGAGCTCTTCGGTGCATGTGAAAGGAATATTAAAGCCCGACCAGGTCATTTATGTGGACTGTCGAGTGTTGGCCAATGACACTTGCCAAGGTCAGAAGAGCCCATCTATTCCCGTCCCTTTCAGTGTCTGTTTATTATTATCAATGTTTGCGGGCCGATGGTTACGATAACTGCATACATGACTCAGATCTACATCTGCAATCAAAGGTAGTGAAACTGCTCTCATCCAAAGAAGGAAGGCTTACCTCCCAATGGGGTCTGTTGGAGTTGTCTTAGTGTTGCTTCTGTGCTGTTTTATTTATGTTATGTAGGTTGTATTAAGCAGTTGTTGTGTTAGCTATTTTTCAGCAAGTGGAGATGGTCAGTTTATTTTCCAGGAAGTGGAACTAAGCAGTTAGCACATGTTGTAAGTAGTTCCACAATATTTTTAATCTCTTGTACATGATAGTTTTTCTTATGAATGAAGTTGATGTTCTTTCATTCATCTTCTACAGCTTCTTTGGCTCAGAATGTATAAGTCCTATATTACTTGACTTGCTTTAACAATTGGTATCAGAGCTCTTGAAGGATCTTAAAGGACTGTGAAGTGAAGGTAAGTGAAGTTTGTGAAGGATGGAAGCAGGTTCGAGTTTCTCTTCTATGGCTGCTCCAGTTTTTACTGGTGAAACTTATGAGGCTTGGGCTGTTAAGATGGCAGCATTTTTAGAGGATCATGATCTATGGGAGGCTGTGGAGGGTGATTACAAAGTTACTCTACTTTCTAACAATCCTACCTTGAATCAAATTAAATTCCATAAAGAGAGACTATGAGGAAGGCTAAGGCAAAGTCTTGCCTGTATGCTACTGTTTCACCTTCTATTTTCACAAGGATCATGAGATGTGATTCTACAAATGCTATATGAGACTTTCTGAAGAAGGAATATGAGGAAGATGAGAAGATAAGGAACATGAAGGTGCTGAATCTCTTGAGGGAATTCGAGAGACAGTAGATGAAGGATTCAAAGTCAATGAAGGAGTATTCTGATAGGCTGATTGATATAGCCGAGAAGATCAAAGTATTAGAGATTGACTTGAATGATGAAAGGCTGGTTCAGAAAATACTTGTGTCTCTTCCAAAGACCACCATAGCTTCTTTGGAAAATGCAAAAGATCTAGGTGATATAAAGCTTGTAGAATTGTTAAGTTCTCTGCAGGCTCGGGAGCAAAGAAGATTGATGAGAAAAGAAGTAAATGTAGAGGGTGCTCTACAAGCTAAAGTGAAGCACAATGATGGAGCCAAAGGAAAGAAATGGAATTAGTCCAAAGGAAGCGTAGGTGACTTCAAGTATGTTGCAAAAGAAGGAAGTTTTAGTGGATTAGGCAAATGGAAGAAAATCAAGAAGCCTTGTCAACACTGTGGAAGAACTAATCATCAGTCCTTTAGATGTTGGAGGAGGCCTGATGCTAAGTGTAAAACATGCAACAAACTTGGTCACATGTGTTAAAGGAAGCTCTATTGATAATTTTGAAGATGACAAAACTCTATGACAAGATGATAAAACTCTGTAATTTGACTTGAAGTCAAATACAAGTGTTGTGGCTAGATCTTGTATCATTTGGGAAGTAGCCAGATCTTGTATCATCTGAAAGTTGTCATATCTTATATCGTTTGGAGAGGCCAAATAGAGTAACATCTGGAGATGTCAGACGGTGTATCATCTGGAGGTAGTAGACACTGTAAAGTCTGGGAAGTCATATTTGGTAAAATCTGGGAAGTTGAATTATGATGATTGGTTGAGTAAGATGCTATTTTTACGATTCTGATACTCGTGGATTTCGGACAGCATATATATGTGGATTAACAAGATTGATTATTTTCAAGTTCATGAAGTTTATTATTGGCATATTGGATTCTCTGAAGATCGGGTAAATGTGGCAAGTATTCACTTATAGAAACCAAGATCCTGATTGTATGGGCGACCAGGATTGACGAGCTCTTAACACGATATGAAGATTGCTTGAGATATTCTTGATTCTGTCCAGCGGGTTGATTGGAAAAATTCATTTGGAACGTGTCAACGGTCGTTTTGGCATGAATGAGTATTTAAGGGAGATATTTCAAGTCTTTCAGAAGACGCTGACGAGAGTATAATTCCAAAGTTCAGAGCTGCTCATTTACTGTGCACTTACATTGTAAACAAAAGAGTGTATTACATATACTTGCTTTGTGAGAGCAGAAGACTCTGTGAAGTCTTGGACGTAAACTGTAACTCTTTTGATTCATAGTGGAATCTAGCCAATAGGCTGTCAACTTGGGAGAGTGGACGTAGGCTTGAGTAAAGCCGAACCACTATAATTCTTGTGTCTTGATCTCTACTCTCTTAACTCTCGGTGTGTACTTATAGTTCTTCGTATTTCACTCGTTTATCACGCTTCGCACGCTGTATACTTTATACTTCCGCAAAAGTTTTTAAAATCGTTTATTCACCCCCCTCTAAGAGATCGCACTAGATCCTTCAACATGGAAGCTATCGCAACCTCTCCGAAGGTGCACCACCTTGGGTTCGGCTAATGGATTGCTAAGTTTGATTTAGCTCGAGCTCTCCCAAGCTCATACCAATTTGCGACTTAGATTTAAGTTCTTAACATGCCAAATTGATTTCAAATGGAGTCGCTACTAATTTATTCATGGTGGGTCGATTAGAAACCCATGTAAAGCACTGGGAGTCGTACTTTACCCCTACGAACCAAAGATTTTGAATTCGGGGACTTGAGTACCTATTTCTTCTATTTCAAAAATAATTTGCAGGCAGCTTGAATTGATTTTAACTTTATTCCCTAACATGCACGGTGATCACGCGGGTGCGCAAGCAGTTATTCAAAAGCTCAAAGAAACAAAACAAAAAGCAAAGCAATAAGCAAATCAACAAACAGATTCTTTTTGGGATTTTTTTATGAATATGCGATGCATGTAATGGAAGATTAATCTTATATGCAACTATCTTAATGCAACCCTTAATGTAATTTTATGAATTTCAAAATTATTTAATGAAACTAATTATCTATAGTTAAATAACATCTAATTTAAACTAGGAACTAAGCCACGTTAATCACTAATTTAAACTAAAATCTTATCTCAACTACGAATAGCATTTTTGAATACGAAAACTAAATTAACATGCAAATGCATGAGAGTCTAATCCTAATGACATGACCTAACATAGCTTATAACATGTAAATCCTAGATTAACTTGGACTAAATGACATGCTAAAAGGTATTTAACTAAATGAATTAAAGGACATGCAAAAAGGTTTTTTTTTTTTTGGCATTTTCTTATTTATTAAATGAAATTCGAAATTAATTAGCTAGTAAAATATGAAAACCTAATCTAACATGATCTCTAAGTTCCTAGATGTAAGGTTATGAAATCCTATGCAATGACATGTGACTTGGATGCACGTAATCTAAATAATAAATAAAGTCTAATAATGCAAACAAATATGAAAAGACATGCATGTGATTTTTTTTTTTATAGATTTTATAGAACTTAAAATAAATAAATAAAACAAATTTAGACATGCAACAATATCTAATATGCAATCTAATCATGCAATGCAATATTATCTAACATGCAATTCAATCTAAACATGGAAATGCAATTTCACCTAACATGCAATTTAAATAAGACAGGACTCATCAAATGGAATTAATAGGTTCAACAAAGAAATTTCGCAGATAGAATCAATAAATTGATCTTAAGCCTTAAAGATCAAAATATCAATTCTATTCCCGCACAATTAATTATTCCGTCTAAAGCCTTATAGACAAATAAAAAATCGATATTGCGGTTGCGAATTGGAAGATTAATTCCAATTTGGAGGCCGCCCAAAATCTCACGGACACTAATATCACTGAAGATCAAACAAAGATCGAGATCTCGTGAATTAGGCGACGAAATATGTATGAACCAAATTAATGAAAATTCGCACCTAGCTCACGATATTGCTCGAGTAAAGTTTTCAAATTCCGACGGACGACCGAACACGGACCGACGTTTGGTGATGAAAGGAATCAATGCTAGTGGTGTGCCGCGACGCTTGATTCACGTTGTAGGCTTCGCGGCCGATGTGACGATGAAGGGTGAGCCAATAATGTAGCCTTTGGAAACCTGTGAAAATAAAACAAAAGAAACTTCTCGAATCGTAGAGAGATAACCGACGGTACTCGCCTCGAGGAGCAAATCGACACGACAGGAAGTGGCCTTGCGATGGTGTTGCAAAAGCAATAATAAAAGTCAAACTTCTTGGCTCCAATTTTTTATCACACACATACCTCTCATGCACAAAAAGAATTTCACTCTTTCTTGTCTTTACTTTCTGCCCATAATACCTTTATTTGCCCATGTCTGTCCATCTGCCTTCAGCTATGGACTCGTGGAACGCGGACAAGATGGACAACTGTGGCAAGTGTGGCAAAGAGTCCAGTCCTTGTGGCTGCGGATTTTGCAAGTAAACCTGCAAAATATTGAAAATAAACATCTTTGTGTCGCCAAAGGAAGAAGTTAACCAAGAGAGTCGTTGCAGTTTCAAACGGGCAGCGAGCTCGTCGGATGAGCGGCAGACTCGTCAAAGCAACAACTTTGACGAAGTTCAGAAAAGTTGCAGCAACAACCCCGAAGGAAAAAGAAGTCCTTTTTTTACTACTTCCTTCTTGATTCTCACGTTCTGGAGCTCCCCTCACGCCTCTTTGATTTTTATCTTTCACTCTGAAGAAAAGTCTCCCTCAGTCTCTCTCTCTCTCTCTCGATTTTTTTTTCTGTAGACTCTCTCCCTCAGTCTCTCTCGGTCTCTCTCGGTCTCTCTCTCACATTCTAAAGCTCCACCGAAAGAAAACCCCCCTTGGCCGAATAAAGCTTCCCCCCTATGTGTGTTGCTTTTTCTGAGAAAAGTCTTCCCTCCTTTCTTTTGTTTCTAGCCGAGAAGTCCCCCCTTCATTGCACGACCTTGGCCTCCATTTAAGGAGGAAGAAAGCAATCTCGGTCAAATCTTTTAGAAAGATTTGACCGAATTTTCTCTTTATTTGCCCTTATCTTTTGTATATAAAGATAATCTTCATCCTTTCATGTAGATTCTGCTCAAATCAGCTCAATATTTCTTTTTCCGAAAATTCATTCGCCGCCGATAGTTTTCCCAAAATACAAGATGCAATGAATATATTTTTTAGGCAATTAAATCCCAATTTTATATTTTTATGCAATTAAATCTATATGCTAAAAATTAGGTGTCAACAGAAGCTATTTGCAAGGAGAACAACTAGCAACAAACATGAGAAGCACAAATAGCAGTGAATGAGATTGAGGAAGAACACTTATTTGTGGCTTCCAATTATGGCTTTTCTATTGAGGATAATGCGTGGCTGGTGAATAGTGGCTGTACAAATCATATGACTGGCAATCTGAAACTATTTAGGAGTCTAGACAAGTCAGTCAAGTCCAAAGTTAGAATTAGCAATGGACAATATATTGAAATACAAGGGAAAGGTACAGTAGCTATTGAAGGAAATCAGGAATTGAAGCTTATTAGTGATGTTCTTTTTGTTCTAGAGATTGATCAGAATCTGTTGAGTGTTGGTCAACTAGTTGAGAAGGGCTATAGAGTGAAGTTTGAAGAAAAAGAATGTTTTATTAATGATGTTGATAGCAAAGAAGTTTTGAGAATGCCAATGAGGGATAAAAGCTTTATGTTCAAGCCACAGGAGATGCAACAAATGGCTTTAAAATGCAAAGAAGAAAATACTGAGCTATGGCATAAAAGACTTGGGCACGTCCACAGAAAGAATATGATGTTCATGCAAAGAAATAATTTGGCAAATGACTTGCCAAGTTTGGAGGAGGAGTTTCCACAGTGCAAAACTTTTCTTCTTGGCAAGTAAGCTAGATTTCCTTTCAGAGGAGGAAGCTGGAGAGCAAATGAAAAGCTGCAATTAGTTCACACAGACCTATGTGGACCTATGTCAGAGTCTTCTCTCAATGGTAGCAGGTACTTCATTACTTTGACAGATGACATGTCTAGGATGAGTTGGATTTATTTTCTGCAAATCAAGTCTGAAGTTGTTGATGTGTTTGTGAAGTTTAAAGCTTTAGTTGAGAATCAGAGTGGGAAGAAAATTAAAATGCTTAGGTATGATAATGGTACTGAGTATACTGCTTACAAGTTTAAGTCAATTTGTGAGCAAGCAGGCATTGTACAACAATTTACAGCTCCCTATTCTCCTCAACAGAATGTGGTTAATGAGAGGGAAAATCGAAGTATTATGGAGATGGCCAGATGTTTGATGTAGGAGAAGAGTTTACCCAAGAAGTTTTGGGCTGAGGCAACTAGTATTGCAATGTTCTTGTTGAACAGATTGCCCACAAAAGCCTTAGAGAGGTCAACACCTTTTGAAGTGTGGTATGGTGTTAGACCTTCTGCGAAGAGTTTAAATTTTTTTCGATGTTTGTATTATACTCATGTTCCTCATGTCAAGAAGGACAAGCTAGATCAAAAAGCTAAACTTGGAATCTTCATAGGTTATAGTCTCCATTTGAAGGCTTACAAAATTTTTCAGCCTATGACGGGGAAGGTTGTTGTGAACAGAGATATTGTTTTCTTAAAGGAAGATGAGTGGAATTGGATGGAAGGAAAGATAGCAATGCAAAAGCAATCTGAAAAGCAACAGCGAGAGATTGATGAAGCTGTTGATGGACTGGAAGATAGTATAGATGATTTTCCAATAAAAGGCACAACGTCACTTGCTGAAATTTATGAAAGAAGCAATGTGGCTGTGCTCAAACCAGTTAATTATATTGAAGCTAAAGAGGATCAGAAGTGGATTGTAGCAATGCAGGAGGAGCTTGCAATGATTCAGAAAAATCACACATTGGAACTTGTTAATAGGCCTTATGATAAGAATGTGATTGGGGTTAAGTGGGTGTTTAGAACAAAACTTAATCCTGATGGTTCTATCATAAACACAAAGCCAGATTAGTTGTGAAAGGCTATGCTCTAATATGGGAAGTAGATTATTAAGAGACATTTGCTCCTATTGCGAGGCTTAATACAATCAGGTTGCTTCTAGTTGTGGCAGCAGAGAAGGGATGGCCTATATTCCAACTAGATGTCAAGTCTGCTTTTTTGAATGGAGAGCTCGAGGAGGAGATATTTGTTGAACAACCTGAAGGATTCAGCATTAAAGGTCAAGAAGAGAAAGTATGCATATTGAAGAAAGCTCTATGGACTAAAGCAGGCTCCAAGAGCTTGGTATGGAAAGATAGATTGATATTTGTAAGACTTTGGCTTTGTTAGAAGCTTGAGTGAGTCTACTTTTCATGTCAAGAAGGTTAATCAAAGTGTTGTTATTCTGTCACTCTATGTAGATGGCTTGTTAGTGATAGGGAATGATGAGGAATTGATAGAGAAAGTAAAGCAAAATCTGTTTACAGTTTTTGAGATGTCAGACTTAGGAAATATGACTTATTTCTTGGTTCTGGAAGTCAGGCAAGCTTCACATGAGATCTTCATCTGCCAGAAGAAGTACATGAAGAAAATTCTGAAGAAGTTTCATATGGAAGATTGTAGAAGTGTAAGCACTCTTATGGCTGTTAAGGAGAAGTTGAGAAAGAATGATGAAACAGATGCAGTAGATGTTTCTATGTATAGAAGTTTCATTGGATGTCTCATGTATCTTACAGCAACTAGCCAGATACTCTATTTGTTGTGAGTGTTCTTTCTAGGTTCATGAGTAGTCCTAGTCAGTTACATTTAGTTGCAGCAAAGACGGTATTAAGATACCTCAAAGGAATATTGCATTTTGGTGTGAAGTTCAAGCAAAGTCAGAAGTTTATTATGCAAGGTTTCTCGGATAGTGATTGGGTTGGCTCAGTTGGTGACATGAAGAGTACATCTGGATATTGTTTTCCCATTGATTCTGCTTGTTTCTCATGGTGTTCTAAGAAGCAAGAGATTGTAGCTCAGTCCACGGCTGAGGCTAAGTTCTGCAAATCAAGTCTTATAGCTGAAGAAAATATTGAATGATCTGTAGTTAAATTTAGGTGATTGTTTTGAAGTAAATGTAGACAATCAACCTGCATTGGCAATATCACAAAATCCAGTTTTTCATGGCAAAACCAAGCATTTCAAAGTTAAGTTCTTCTTTCTACGTGAAGTGCAACAAAGAGGTGAAGTTAAGTTGGTCTATTACAAGTCTAAAGATCAGCTTGCAGACATGTTCACAAAGCCACTTCAAGCCAAAAGATTTGAGATGTTAAGAGAAAGTGTATGAGTATGCAGCATCAACTAATCCAAGGAGGAGTTTGTTGGAGTTGTCTTAATGCTACTTCTGTGTTCTTTTATTTATGTTAAGTTGTCTTTGTCTTTGTATTAAGTCACGTAGATTGTATTAGACAGTTGTTGTCTTAGCTATTTTCCAGCAAGTGTAGATGGTCAGTTTATTTTCCAAGAAGTGGAACTAGGCAATTAGCACATGTTGTAAGTAGTTCCACAATGTTTTTAATCTCTTGTACATGATAGTTTTTATTATGAATGAAGTTGACGTTCTTTCATTCGTCTTCTACAGCTTCTCTGGCTCAAAATGTATAAGTCCTATATTACTTGACTTGCTTTAACTGGGTCATTCATTGGATCGCACATCGTGCTTATACCCCATGTTCAAACTAGTGGATTCAAGAGGATCCCCTTCAAATTTTCTGGAGGCGAGAGCCCTGCGGATATCGAAAGGGGACAATCTCGAGAAACCTTGACTTTGCATATCACTCCAAAAGAGCCGACCCGATCACTCAGGACATGACTTCGTGCTTTCTGTCGCCACTTGAACTTAGTATAAAATATAGACACAAGTCCTTGCATGTCAGCTTAGAAAACGGTGAGCCCAGGCTCCATCCAAACGTGGACGCCCACTGCCATGATTTTCCAATTTAGCCTCATTATATCTTGCCATTCACTTTGTATAATCAGAATTTGTTCCAACTTGAAAATCGGCAGGGCGAGCTTTTTTTGATCTGGTGTGAGATCTTCTTCTTCTTCTTCATGTATAGTGAGAAACACGTCCCACTCATCGTCGCTCATTACCTTAACCTTCTCCTTTTTGGTCCGCATTGTATAACTGTTGACGCGGGTACCCATCTTGAGCAATTGGGTTGTAAGTCTGTATTGCCGCCCCATCCATTCCGATCGCCAACACGGTCTCCGATGCATGCGGCGTTGGGTCCACCACGTCTGCATTGCCGTTTGAGAGGCTCGGAGGCCGTGGGACTTCACATGGACGCAGGCATAGGAGGCAAGCATGATGGTGGAGATGAGGATGAGGAGGCTGATGGCAATGGCGATGCCATAACCGAGGGCGACTCCAGCCGCTGCTGGGGGTTCGGCCGAGGAGGACATGTGAGAGAAAGTGAAGGAAGCCGCAAAAGCAGTGTAAAATGATAGGGTTCTTAGGAGAGGTTTCCGGAGAGATCAGTATCAAATGGGTGAAATTAATGAGACTCGGAGTAAATGAACGTTGGTGAATGCCAAAGTGGAGTGCGAATGAAAGGAGTGTGAGGAGAGAGTGATGACCCTTGGGATCGGGGCAAGATAGTTGACAGTTGTTTATGAGATTTGGAACCTGAATTGCATCCTGAATATGTTTTGAAATTCCATCTACTTGATTAAGTAGCCAATATCTTATTGAACTAAACTTTAATAAATGACACTTTTTTCATTCTTTATAGAGGATGAGAGCTTTTAAATGTACTTTTTTTTTTTTACATAAGTGCATCATACATTTTAAAACTCATCACAAAAGTACACCCAAGTTCCAAAATTTTTAAAAAGTGTAATTAAGTAAAAAATATATCAAATTTATGAAATTAAGTACTTTTGTTAGTTCTGTATAATTTGATTGATCGAAAATGCTAACCTGATTTTTTATATTATTAGTATTTTTCCCTATTACTCAGCATCTTAATTTTTTTCCAAAAGAAAAAGGCACGAACTTAAAAAAGAAGAAGAAAGGGAATGCAACCTCACTTGCTGCCACCACCATCATCAGAAGGGTTGATGGGGATTGCCGAGGCCTCGATGAACGTTGGCGACCCTCGTCGCCTCAGGCGAGAGTTTTCACCTTTTTTTTCTTTGGTCGAAAAGCACTTTCGTTCATTTATTCATGGCAGGAGCTCTAGTAGAGCTGGACAAGTGAGTCTTTGAGCTTAAAAGATCCTAAAAGGGGTTGTAGAGGTGAAGACAATCGATTGATGGGGAGAGATTTGTTTTGAGGTCTTGACAATTCAATCCGCAGCTTGATCGGCCTTGCGGGAGCAGCGGAACACTTTCACTTTCTCCAATTGAGCCAACAAAATTCGGGATTCTTCATTGATGTTCCTTAAGGCCCATGAGCCTTCGTTTTGGCCCGTGATAGCCTCAAAGAGTGATAAGTGGAGAGTTCAACGCACAGATCAGTGCCGAGGGAGCTCGAATTGCTTTCATGGAGCCGTCCACCCTCGATCTGCTTGAGTCTCGCAAGGTACTAGCAATGGAAGCTCCCAAAGCTCCGTCAATCCACGAGCAATCGGTGTTCAGCTTGACAAAGCCTTTCACCGGCAGAACATAAAACTTTCAAAGAAAACATAATTAAGTCATAAAACTTGTGAAATTAATACAATCAAATCTTTTTATTACCACTGTTTAATTTAGCTAACTGAAAATATTGATTTAACTTATCATCATCATCATTTTCTCCCTTTTACTTAATGGCTAAATAAAGGGACTGCAAGCTCACTTAGGGGCAACGCTACCATCACCGGAAGGGGTGATATAGCCTCGGCTTTGGCTGGCGACCCTCGTTGCCCTAAGCAAGGGTCTTCACCATTCAAGTGGTGGCTGGCAGAAACGCTGGCGAAGGAAAGCGACAAAAATGCAGACCAAGAGTTAGCGATCAATAATTGCTTTGAGAAGAAGAATTTGCAGAGATGAAGACAGAGCGTGCGCATGGTAGTAGAGGAGGTGGTGGTGAGGGGACTGCTTCAAAAGCAGCCATTGTTTTACGGATGGCGAAGAAATTTGCTCACTTTTGCGATTGCTACCGAAAGTAAGAAGATCTTTTGTCTTCGTCTTTCCTCTCGCAGATCTCAACAAGCATCTCTGCTCATTGCCCAGGCCCAACGACCCTGCTTGTTGGAAAACATATCTATGGAATTTTGATGATTGCAAAACCATACTTGATATAATATACATTATGATATTTGCAGATATTCGTGGTGATAATTGAAAGGTTGTGATGATATCCATGATTGCTTGAAGAGTTCAGCATAGAATAATTACGACAATGTAGATTTAGAGAGGAGGTAAACATGTTAGACACGATAATCTATTCATAAGGACTTGGTACAGAAGTAATATTGAAGATGGAATCATAAGTTACCCTTATGGTTTATCCGTGGATAACATCAAGATACTAGTGATAATGTGCACATGCAAATTAGGAGCACGTGCTGAGTTGTTGGTGATGTTGTTTATACGTTCATCCGAAGAAGATTGTTAGACACTGTTGACATATAATTTTTTCTGATATGGTAATTTCACATTTTCTTTCGTTTTCGTTAAAATTGTTATTAATTAGAAGTTACAGATTTTTTTTCATTAATTAGAAGCGTCGGTCCACCTTTGGACTAGGTCCCTTTACGCTGGCCCGCGCCTCTCGCGGGAACCCATCTGTCCTAGCCCATAACTTGTATATGACATTCACTTTAGTGTCAAAATTTTCCACCAGATCACTTAAATGCAAAATTGGAGAAAAAACAATCACTTAAGTGCCAATTCCGGCCAAAAATTGACATGGCTCGTCAGAAGTGCCACGTGACATTTTTACTTAAAAAATCTATTCAACGTGGCATTTTAACTTAAAAAATATATTTTACGTGGGCTTTTAATTAAATTTTTAAGTGATATGAATGTTTAATTTTTGAAAATTAAATTAAAAATTAGTTACTTAAAAAAAGAAAAGTGTCTGCCTTGCCACTGCCGTCCCACCCTCGTTGGCGAGTGTGGGGATGGTCGGCGGGGGTCACAGGCCTTCGGCCACGCCGGCCATGGGTCGGCGACCCCGTCGACAAGAGCTGTGTAGGCCCTTGCCCAAATCTTGGCTGGGGTTGCGTTGTGCTCTTCGGGGCTTTTTCACAGGTTCGTCGACCCCCTCTCCGTATTCTTGCCCGTTTTGCCGCAGATGAAAGAAAGAGAAACACCCCAACATCAGGGACAATTTCAAAAAGGGAAGTTAGCTTTTCTGGCAATGGAAGTAACGAGAGTGGAAGAAATAATTTTAACTTTCTTTCTGGATGTTTTTTTTTTCTTCTTTGCCTCAGTGCAAGATTTTGTCATCCACGACAATAACCCAAATCTGGCATCTCTTTGCTGGTGATTAGCTAATGGTTGCCTTCTAGGAGTTCGACGGAATGCGTGAACGATTACAGGTGAATTCCTGCCTTTGTGTTGATAGAGCAGCTACAGTTTGGGAAGGTTTAAAGTGGTTGTTCCGAGGCTGGTGATTAGCTAATGGTTGCCTTCTAGGTGTTCGACTGAATGCGTGAACAATACAGGTGAATTCCTACCTTCGTGTTGATAGAGCAGCTGCAAATTGGGAAGGTCTAAAGTGGTTGTTCCAAGGCGGTTCGCTCCTGAGTCGGGTGAGGGTCCCCAGCCATGGCCCTCCCTCGCTGCATTCGGCGCTTTTTTCCTTTGCTCGCTTCGAGCAGCTAGGAAAATTCTAGAGAGAGAGAGAGACTAGATTTGGGCAAGGGCCTTGTAGGACCTTGCTGGCCGTCGGTGAGGGTCGCTGGCCTAGAGAGGAGAGAGAGAGAGAAACTAGATTTGGGCAAGGGCCTTGTAGGACCTTGCTGGCGTCGGTGAGGGTCGATGGCCATGGCCCAGCGACTCCTGTTGACCATCCCCATCATCACCGGCGAGGGTGAGATGGCGATGGCAGGTGAGGGCTTGCCGCCCTCCCCCTTAAACACCCTTTTTTTTGGAATTTAGTTTTTTATTATTTTAATCAATGATTTGGCACTTCTGGCGAGCCATGTGCGTGCCACGTCGGATTTCCGGTAAGTCGGATCGGAGTTTGTACTAAAGTGATCATATTTTTGAAAAAGTGGCACTGAAGTGATCCAAATGAAAGTTTTGGCACTAAAATGAGCATTATATATAAGTTATGGCACTCCGGGTGTCCTTCTCACGACACATATGAAATGCACAATGCATGTTTGTGCATAAATTAAAAAATATTTATCAAGCTAATTAGTGTGCAACCTGCGCTAACCATTTTGATATTTTCTCCTTTAATTGACAATAATTAATATCCAATTAAATCATAGACACTAATGGCTGCCATTCCACATGCATTATGATGCAATCCCGAAATCCCCTATTAGACTAAAATGCATTATATGAATGGTTTAACTAACGTATATTGAACTTAATACAAACTTAAATAACATGCGTACTAAACTATATGACATGGACATAAAGATGAATATGAAATGACTCAAATCTCTAAATGACCTGACATGCATCTCTTAGACTATCATTTACTATACGGGTATCTAATCACTAACGAAGTGCATAATGACGGGTGGACCGAATAATGAACATGCATTAGCGCTAAATGCAATTGATATGAGATAAAGAAGAAAATTAGTCACTAGAGACATTCAATTCACTAGGTAACATGCATATGCAACGTGAGCATCATAGGATTAAAAATCAATTGATTCTAGGAATCCACGTGAGGTATTTATATTTCTTTTTGGATTTTTCATTATGAATTAGAAATAGGAAAATTCCAATAAATCAACGTGATAACGTATATTGACTAGGAAAAAATGCATTGATTCCTAATTATGCATGAAATAAACTATCATGTATAAACTACATTACTATACGATTTTAATGTACCGAGTATATGAAATTCTTCTGATAAAAGCTCAAAATTTGATGAAATCACGACCATTTAATAGAAGCGCAGTATCGACGAATAATATCAAGAATTATTATGCACAAATGCTCATAGAAATTTTGTAGACATTGAGAATTTCAGTGTAGTTTCGGTCACCGTCACCGTCAAGAGAATTTCAGTGTAGTTTCTCTAAGAGCTCTAAATTGGGCTCTTCTTGCAGTGTATTGGCTTTGGAGGTCGACTCAAATTAAAATTGGAGATACCCTGACAAAATTTAGAATAGTTTCTATTGTGCACATTATCAAATGAACGGTCGAGATCAATATGAATTTGGGATAGACATTGAGAATTAGATATGATGGTTGGTCAAATTACAGAGGTAAGATTGCAGTTTGATCCAACATCATTATGCATATTTAGAAAAATTGGCAACTGAAAGCAATCATTCAGTTGATTGACAACTAAGTAATCGTATCGTATCAATAATGGGTACGATATTTAGAATAGAATCCCTAACATTTTCCCATATATGGTCACCAATTGAGGACTAGATGAGGCGTACTACAATGAGTGATTATATCGTAGGAAAGACATGTGACTTGCATGTGAGGAAGGTATTTGCATGACTAGATGAGACGTACTACATCCGAAGTCCCATATTCTTGGAAAAGATGTTCCTGAGCTCATCTACCTATTTTTAGTCTCCCTATAATTTTAAAATTTAATTCTAGGCAATGTAGCACCAACATGGACACATGACACGCGATTAACAAGTTAGAGAGTTACTTACAATTAGGTTTAAACTTGGGATCTCATAAAAGATAATGTGATCATTTTACCATGCTCTCTTGAAGTAAAATATGACTTTTGATTAGGTCCAAAGAGATCGGATGGGCTTGGAATGTTTGATCTTACTTGTCTTTAAAATTGAAATTTGATGGCCACGATTAGTAGTGATCATGGGCCTACCTTGGCTCGAAAACAGGCCTTGGCAAGTGAATCACTTCTTTTGACAAAAAAGAAAGAAAGAAATTTGCTTCTTATGTCACGTGGGATCAAATTTGTACGGCCTCGACCTCGTCTAGTCTCGACCAATTCATCCCAAATTTGGTTGGGTTTAAATCCATCTTGATTAGGCCCACAAAAACCCAAGAAAACTCAACTGCTCATTCCTTTTCCAAGATATTTCCAATAAATTATCATATTGATATGAAATCTGAGCAGTATATTTAATTAGATAGATTAGCATATTTCAGCAAATAAGGGTATTTCAGTGATGTAGTTTGTTGGACCTTTCACAGTTCCCTAAGTTTGATGGGCTGCGACATGGGCCATCAATCATTCTCTTTCTCGGGCCTTGGCCCAATAATTGGACTTCGGGCTCTTCGCCTTTGATTTCCCACCAAAATGAAGACGACAAAATATAAATCAAACTCAATCCCCATAGCTGTCATTTCCTAAAAATTCTCTTCCTATGAGACGTTAAAATCTTACAATCATCGATTGTGTCAAACTTATTCTATTTGTTCCAATCCACTGGCGACCAGTGCTGATCATTAGATTTGCTCTATCTAGGTTGCGGTTAGTAGATGACTTTTGTTGTCTCGTGTCGTCCCATGTAACTTGAGCAGTGCTTGTAAGCTATTTGCTAATGCTCTATGTTTTATTTGTTGTTGTTTAATGAACAACTGTTAATTGTTTCTGTTCCCTGAAAAATAGTAGATAAAATTTCCTAAAGGATCAAATGTAGATTGTCAGATGAAGCAGACGATAGAGTAATGGTCCCTAATGCTTATGTTGGTTGTAGGATTGTTGCGATGTATATCGTCTTACCATTTATTTATTCTATTCTTGATTTTTTCCTCTTAGTTAAATGAATTGAAGATGTTTGTAGATCGCAAAAGAAGTTCAAGTTGTTCTCAGAATCTGGAAACCTGCTCTAGGGGAAAGATCCAAACTAAGTTCGAGAAAATCTGGTCACTTCGTGTGGATCTGAAGAGATAGAGGGTTCTCAATTTGTTTGTTGCAGTCACCCACCTCCCATTCCCTAAACAAGCTTTTTCTGTTGTCAAAAGTCGACGATAACTTGCCGTTTTTGTTGGCCTCCAGACCCTTCAAGCTCTTCAAGCTACGTATTTTGGCTGTCTTCTCAGTCGCACCTCCCTCAGCTTCCAGCTTTTAGAAGGAGTGAGCATCAGTGGGATCTCAAGCGCAGTTTGCAGAAGCCTCACAAACTCGGCCGCCTAATTCAGGTGTCCAACCAACATCTTCCTTCAAGTCCTCCAACGTCAAGAACATTACCTTTTGTGGTCTTGCCGAGCTTTCCTATCAATACTCCGCCACGTTAATCCAAGAGAGCCCGAATCCTGTTTTCCCTTCACAAAAGGCCTCCTGGCCAACTCTCCGGTTAGTTGCTAAATTGAAAGGAAAAAGTTATCTTAAAAACTAGTAGACTACTAAATCGATAAAATGTTAGTAAGTCGCTCTTTTAAAGTAAGCAATTTAAGATGTTAGTAAGAAAGTTGGTAAAAGATAATGTCTTCTCTTAAGAGAAGACAAGTTGGTAACTAATGAAATAACTACCTATCATTCTAAAATCTAATTTCTTTTGATATGCATTGTAAATTCCTACTTCTATTGGACAATTTCAAACATGCAGATATCGCAAACTAAGTTTTCTCGTGTTCACTGTTCAAAAGAAGTATTTGGAACTACCTTACTAGAAACTCTATTTAATAAATAAATAGATGTCCTTATTGCATATATTCACAGGAATAATAATAATGAATAACTCATCATCACCTTTTCATTTTCATTAAAGTATGATTATGCCTTTCTATTATACCAATCGTGGTATATCTGGCATTGTGCATAAAGCAAAAATATTACGTCTTTCAAGAAATCTAGCAAGTAGATCCGAACATTGTCCCAATTTATCATACTTTCCATAAGATAAACTATTTTTATCCAACCTTACTATTTTCACCATCTTATCTAATCACCTTTCAACTTCTTTAATATACACCCCAAAGTGCATTCATTGATTGAGATGTAACATGCAATAGATAATGTAAATAACGTGAAAAATCATCAATAAAGGTAAAAAATTAACTTTCTCCATCAAAAGATGGAATATAAAAAAGACCACATATGTATTGTGTATAATTTCAAGAAACTTTATTCTTCAATACAATCAATACAACTTCAAATATAGTAAAGTCCAAATTCAACAGAATTTCATTCTCACTTATAATTTTTGCATTCTTTCTTTGGATATGTAACCTTAACATTTATGCCACAAGTAAATAGAATTCTCATAAACTAAGTTGCATTTAGTGTCGACATTATAATGTAACGTAATTAAAGTCTCAATAAAAGTATTATCGAGCTTAAACTTGTAGAGATCGTCACAAAAAATTCAAATTTCAACAAGATTACTAATCTTAAGTAAATTGAAAGATCTAGAGCCAAACTTAAAATAAAATCTGAACATATCAAGTCTTGGAAAAGAAACTAAGTCGCTAGTAAATGCAGGTGTATAGAGGGTTCGAACAAATCCAAATGATGTTCAGTATTTGGGATCAATCGATAAGTATCAATCATTTATTGGAGCTTTATTCTATTACCCATGAACATATAGTTCTCAGTTGGCTTTATGGTTTAAATTGTAAGGAATCAGTGCATCACATCTGAAAAATAATTGATGGCACTAGAATCAATCCACAAAGTATTATGAGGAACTTCAATAAATTTGAGTTCAAAACATAAAGATTTAATAGAGATTTACCTTTCTTTTCAAACCAAATTTTATGCTTCAGACAATATTTCTTCAAATATTTAATTTTATTACAAAAGTGACACTTATTAAGATTGTGTTCCTTCTTATAGATTTGAGAAGCTTTTGAAAAGTCATTCATGTTGGGTAATCTTTTCTTCTTTCGCTTTCCACCTTTTCTTTTGTAAGAGATGAAAAGAATAAATTTGGATTTTTAATCCTCGTTCCCTCTTGAAGAAACATATTGGCCAATTCATTTACATTTTACTTATCCTTTGTAGTTTTATTATTCATCTAAAATGGCCTATGTTGTTCATGAGGTAATGTATTAAGTATGAATTGTATTAAAAAAATGCTCATCCACATTCATTCCAAAAAATCTTTAACTTTGCTATTAAGTTTATCATCCCAAGTAACGCTCATGCATGATACTTGAATCATCATGTTTTATGGTGGTTAAAGTGCTCATCAATGTATCAATAAGTATTTTATCATCACTTTGAGAACACATTTCCATGAATCTCATAAATTTCTTTGCACTATCAATTTTGAGAAGAGTAGTTTTTAAATTGTTTGCAATTGACATTCACATAAACATTAGACTCAATTTGTTTGATATTTTCCAAGCTTTTTGGAAATACCTTTCATCATCGCACTCTCAACAATAATAGAAGTCAGTTCTTCAACTTGAAGTGCCAAATCAAGATCCTAAACACCTAAGTAAAATTGGACTTATTTACACTAGTAAGAGAAATTCATTCCATTGAATAAACGAACAGGGAAAGCATGTGAATAAAGAGAAATAGGTACAAATGCTGCAATATGCAGGAAAACATTTATGCATTAATGCCTTAACAATATCACATAATTTGTTTTAAATTAAACAATATATGTTTATCATGGTTCTCTTTTGAGTGATCTTATGATGTACAAACATACATCAAACCATAATGATGTAAATAACTTTTACTTGACAATTACAAATACATGTCATTAAAACTTATTTAATATTTTTGGACATATATACAAATCTAACAAGACATGTTAATTACCAACTACAATGTTTATGAATTATAAGAAAATGTTCAACCTTTTGGTTAATCTGTAGGTTCTTACAATAAGTGAACTTCAATACACACATGATATCAATAAGGATATGTTATATATTAATCTCAGTCATAGCATCAATTAATCATGGTTAATTGCATATAACATTATAAAATTTCAAAAATTTGAGAGACCTTAGGGTTCTACTTTGGTGACTAACAGATAATACCCAACGGTGGGTAGTTATGTTGGTTGAGAGCTTCTCTCTCATCGTCGAGGTCGAGGGTTCGAAATCCGCAGTTGCTAGCATCTTAAGTGAGAGGTCATGGTGTTGGGGTCATGTGCTAGTCTCCTTAGAGGTATAGAGGCCCAGCCCTTTAATGCCCTCCGAGCACAGAGGGCTCGTGATGGAGTCATCGGTTGCCAAAAAAAAAAGACAATTCACAATTGAACTTTTAAAATTGTATAACTCAATGATTGTTCTATAATGTGATTATGTTAAGACTTAATCACTTTCTCAATCACTTAGAGGTATGAGTATCAAATTATACTTCAGATGACTTAAGAATATATGTTAGTTATATGAATACATATAGCAAAACAATTAACATGCCAGAAAACACGAAATATATACATTGAGAGTACTAAACCCAAACTATAATTTACATTTTATTACATTAAGAAAGTACTTGAATTAGTCAATTCAATATATATTTATAATGAGAATTATTGGGAGAGCACTAATGAAGCCATTTAATAATGGAAAAATTAATGAGATCCTAAATCATGCTTCAATATCAATTGTTAGCAATGATGTAATCGATAATGCGGAAATTCATAATAAAAAAATATTATATCTTCATGGTTTATTTATAACGAGAGGAATTACAGCATAACTTTATTTGTGGCAATAACTTTGCAAAAGCAATAATCCCGACCTTTCGATTGTTGCAAAAATAGGAGAAACGGTCAAATTTTTTCTCCCGTAACTCACTTTTTCTTAAAGTATTTTATTTGGTGAAAGAGAGAATATAAATTTTTGTTGTACGTTGAATGGAGAGTGGACCAGACTTCTTTTATAAGTTATCAATAGATATTTTCCATTAAAGCACATAAAATATACCATCTTCATAAAAGTAGCAACTTCTTACATCCTATCTTCATAAAAGTTGCTAACTTTTCATATGTTAGCTTTGTAAAAATTGCAATTTTTCATAAGCAATTCCTTTTAATATTTGACTAATGATTAAATCATTAGTAATATCATGTTGGCCATAATTATTCTTACACGGGCTGATCAAGAATGATTTAACTAAAGAAAAGAATGCAACTGATCCGCTTCCTCCCTACCTGTTTGTCTTTAGCGCTGTGAAAGTCAAGGTTTCTTTAGTTCAATTGGGAATTGTCCTTTTTCATTCTCTACACCAACCAAATAACGAGGAACAGCAAGACAAGAAATTCGCCTTGAAAGCCATTCGATTTTGCTTTGATTTATTTGTAGTTATTTAAATAGAGAAAGAAGGTCTTGAAAGTGACTAAAATGTACGACACGTTTTGAATTCCAACCCAAAAGGGCTTATATTTTCCTGGATGATGCTATTGAGGCGTTCCACCATGGAAGGAGTGAGATGGTTAACCCAATCACCCACCTCGTCTTTCCTGAAAAAGCTTCTCTTCTCAATCTCGATATTCGTCAAGTGCAATTTGCCGGATTTGTTGACCTCCAAGTCCTTAAGGGTCTCAAAGCTACACATTTTGGCTATCTCTGTAACGCTCCGCGTTACCCACGGTATGGATATTGTCCGCTTTGGGCCCACTGGCCCTCACAGTTTTGTTCTTCTCGGTCTATCCAAGAAAACACATCCATACTATTAAGAAGGCTTAATGCCTTATAAGTTGGCCCCAGGACTCCCCCCAGGCAATGTGGGATAACATAAGTGCACCCTTTTTGCGAGCGTCCGGGGACTGAGGCGCGAACACACCGCCATCCCTCCTCCCATTTTTCGATCCTTGGACCTGTGGGTTATGGGCCCACCACACTTCCGTTGCGCCACTCTGATTTGTTCAATTCAACAAGGCGTTGTCACGCCCCATACTTAAGCACGTTACATTCCCCGAAGATAGTCCTAATCAGTCGATATATTTTTGATAATCCCAGGTGTTATCAATAACTAAATTATATTAACCAAAAATACAAAATTAATACATAAAGAAATGTAGCGTAATTTATTAAATAAAAGCCCGACCAAATCCTGAGGTATTTTAATTATTACAATAACTCGAATAAACTAATCAAATATCTAAAAAGACTCAAAAAGGTCAACATTATTATTTATTCAAGATAAAAGATAATTCGAAAAAACAATGTCCTCAAAACCAAAATCCTCCTAATCAAACATAATTCAAATAAACTATTCTCATCTGGTTGCGCCTCCTACATCACATGATCCTCGAGGAGGAGCTGCAATATTAGGACCTGTACAAATAAATTTTAAGATGAGATAACTCATCGAGTTTGCTCCATACATTTCAATTAGGTGGATATTCACGCTAGGGTCCCTATCCAGTTAATTAATCTAGCCCTCACGTCTCACAACCCATGATATTGTCAAATCACTAACCCCTCATATTAAATTAATCTTCAAATAATTCAATTCAATTGACACAATAATAATTACTACGAAAAATCCAACGTAATGTCAATCATTATCATCACCAAGAATTGAATGAATAAATTTAACTATAAACGATCATCATTCAATAGGGAATAATAAACCATTCTCAACCAATCGAACACTCAATAATATTAAAAAGATACCCACAATTAAGACAAAAGCAAATTGAGATAATTTCTCAAAATATCTAAAATCGACTGCCTGGACCTACCAATTAGGGATTTACTTGGGTCCCTATATCGAATTCAGAGTGTTCGATTCGATCAACTACGGGTGTTATTACCTTAATTAGTAGCCACTTAGCTAATCACGCAATTTCTGAAATTTATTCCAAAGTATTGCAATTTACCTAAAATCACAAATTTGCTTCTAATTAAGCAAAACCGAGTAATTGCCTCTAATTACCAAATTTAACAATCCATTCTCTTACCACTAGTTGATATATTTTACCATATCTAATCACTCTAAATCTTGTCACTATTTTACCAATTTACAATTTCACCCTTAAATTTCCAAAATTACATTTTTGCCCCTAAAAACCTTAATTAGGCCAAAATTGAACAACATTAATATATCACACCCAAAATATTCCGAATTTCCCATTTTTCTACCATCCGCTAATTTAATAATTTCCGTAACTAATTAAATTAGCAATTCTTCTCTTAGCCAACCAATATATCAATTTATTCCTAAATCCCTAATTTAGCCCTAATTGGATCAAAATTAGTAAATTATCTCTAATTCCTCAAAATTACAAACTTGATCCTCAATAACTAATAATCTACATATCTACATTTATTAATTGGTCCTCTAACTATTCAATTTCACATTTTTACCCCTAAATAACCAAATTTACGAAATCACCCCTAATTCAATACAAGCCTCCAAATATACCCTAATTACAAAAATAATCACCAACCACGTCTAAATATCACAAATTATAACTACTAGGGTGATTAACCGCCCTAATTAGGAATTAGGGAGCAAACTCATACTAAGTCCAAGCTTTCAATCCAATTAAACGGCGACAACGGCTCCTCCGGCGAAATTCCGGCGAAGATTCCGACAACCTCTGTTGATGGTCCGGCGAGGTTCAAGTGGGCTAACCGGATTGCTGGTGAGTGGGCTTGGCATTCAGACGAGCTGAACTGGTTGGATCAGGTCCCACAGTGGCCTATTCGGCCCATAAAGCTGTTCACAGCTTCTGTTCTTTTTGAATCTGAGCAGAGAAAAGCTCAGGTGAGCTATGGGTTCTTTGGTGAGCTGTGGGTGTGAGCTGAGGGGCGGCCTGAGCTGAGGGTGAGCAAGGCGACGACGCGGTGGCTGAGCGAGCAGAAGATCTGGCGCTCGATTGACTCAAGCTGAGGGAAGCCATGGTAAGCTGTGGGACTCCTCTACCGCGAGCTGAGGACGAGGTTGGACGTCGGCGTTGAAGACGGCGCGAGCTGAGGGACGGTTGAGCTGAGGGCGAGTCAGGTGACGGCGTGGCGGCTGGCGTCGACGACGGGGGGAAAAAATGACGACAGCTTGACAGAGCGAGGAAGAGGCCTCGGGTTCTCAGGTTCTACCCGAGCCGAGCTGGAGATCTAGCTGCTGGTTCGGTTGCATGGGCAGAGGCGGGACTGACGACGGCGAGGCGGCGGAATGAACCGAGGAACGGCGTCAATGGCCTGGGGTAGTTGGTGGCGTGACAGCGGCGAGCTCTGCTAGAGGTTGGGGTCTTGAGTTTATGAGATTCAACCCGAATTGAGCTGGAGACCCACGACAAAACCAGGTCACCAGAGAGGAAAGATCGAGAATGAGACAGCACGGCAACGAGAGGAAGCCTAGGCGGTGAGCGGCGCCGGCAACAAAACAGAAATAGGGGAGCTTGAAGCTTTGGTTTCGCGATCTCCTTTGATTGAAACGCGTGGGAGGTATGGAGAACAGCGGCTAGGGTTTTCTAGGAGAGCTCATGCGAGATAGACACAGAATCGATTGGCTAGAGCGATCGTGGAGTTCGCAGTTGGCGAAATCACGAGTTTCTCGCGTTGGTTGGCTAGCTGGCGACGGCTAGGGTTCCTCGCGTGAGTAGAGGAAGAAGATGATGAACAGGGAAGAGGGGAAGAGAGAAGGGTCGGGCCGGGTAAGCGCGAGCTGGGCCACGCTTGGCCCACGCATGAGAAAGGAAGGCACACGGCTGGAGGAGAGAGTGGGCTGGCTTGGGCCCACGAGTGAGGAAGAAATAGAGAAAATAAAAGGAAAAATTGTGGGGAAAAATGAGGAAAAATTTCCTTTATTTCCTCTTGAATCCAATTACATTATTTAACCGAATAATACTAAAAAAATTTAGGCTGTTACAACTTTGTAACGCCCTCCGCCTCGCCACCGACAATATTGTCCGCTTTGAGCCTCCACTAGCCCTCACGGCTTTGTTTTTTCTCGAGAAAACGCATTGTCGGTGGGTCAAGGGCAGCTTATCCCATATAAGCACTCCCAGGACTCCCTCCCTAGGCAATGTGGGACAGGGGTGTCACATACTCCCTCCCTTACTGGTACAACGTCCTCGCTGTGCCCTCAACAGCACCAGCGAGTGCCTACTGTGGTCACCACATGCGGTCAGGAGTCGGCTCTAATACCATTTTGTAACGCCATCCGCCTCACCACCGACAATATTGTCAGCTTTGGGCCTCCACTGGCCCTCACGGCTTTGTTTTTCCTCGAGAAAACGCGTTGACGGAGAGTCATGGGCAGCTTATCCCATATAAGCTCTCCCATGACTCCCTCCCTAAGCAATGTGGGATAGGGGTGTCACAATCTCTTCGATCACACATCCTTCCTCTTCTTCCCCGTGAAGGAAAGCCCCACAAACTCAGCCACCTTCTCCAAGTGTCCTACGAGATCTTCCTTCAAGTCCTCATATTTTAGGACCCACAAACTCAGCCACCATGTGCTCCCAAAAGGGTCCAAACGCAATTTTCCCTTGGCAATAGGTCTCAAAATGCTCCTCCAAGGACCACTCTGGGTGGCCAGCCAACCGTGCCAGTGAGAGGAAGAAGTGCCACGAGGAAACCATGGTGCCCAATTGGTTCCGGCATATGTAGATGATCTAGCAGTCTGACCGCTTGATGCTTTCCGGCAAAATTGGGTAGGGGATGTGAGTGGCTCCCGTCAAATTCGAGCCTTGGATTGCTTCCATACAGCTTGAGCTCAACGAAAGGAATGAGTTCATGGGGGTTTGAAGTGAGCAAGGGTGTATTGGAGATGTCGAAGTGAGAGTGGTTAACAATGGAAAACGCTAGGGCCTTGAGCCAGGTGGTCCCTCATTGGGGCTGAGAGGCCACGACAATGTCCTTAAATTTGGCTTCGAAGTGCCGCCGGAACATGATCACGTTGGGAAGCACGTGGATCGGGCACCAAAAGTTTTGGTAAAGGCAATGAAAAGGAAAAGCCAAGCCATTCCCTAGGGGAAGCGAAGCAATTAGTTCATCAATGGTCTCCGGTCATGTTCTTTAGCACTAAGGATGGTGGACAGCAAATAAACTTTCTGGTGTTCCATGGTGATACCACTCAGCTTGGCGACTGAGCACGAAAACAAGCAGATGAATGTGAAGGACTAATCTTTTTGTTGCTATAGCGTGTTGGTTTTTCATTTTTCTAGTAATTGCTTTATTCACGTGAAGAATGAGCAAAGACCCCTAATTAATGATTAATTTATTAGCTATTGATATCTTGGCCGCAACCTCGATTTGGTTACGAAATTTTACTAACACAAGAACATTACAAAATCACCATTAAATCGTTATTGCTAAATGGATTATGAATTTTCCCATTAAACCATTTGGAAAACCTTCATATAGCAAGCTGGTTTAGTCATTGCATGATTAATGATTGAGTAATCGGTTAGGATTGATTTGAGCTGTACCTTCTTAAAGCATCTTTTCTTGGAAGATGCTGCTGAGGCCTTCCATCATGAAAGGAGTGAGATGGTTAACCTAATCGTGCAACTCACTTTTTCTGAACAAGTTTCTTTTCTTATTCTCGAAAATTGTCGAGAGTAATTTGGCATTCTCGTTGGCCGGCAGACCACCTTTTTTTCAGGGGTCTTCGAACATCACCCTTCAAGTCCTCATACTTGAGGAACAACACCTTGTGTTGACCTCTCCAAGCTCTTCTTTCAGTACCGCACTATGTGATCACAGGAGGGCTCGAAACTGGTCATTTCTCAGCAGAAGTTCTCAAAATACTCTTTTAAATCATAAAAAATAAGGCATTGCATACCCTTGAAGTTGAAAAATGATGACGGACCCCTTAATTGATTCCTTGCAAGCTATTGCTATTAATTTCTTGCGCCTGGGACTTAATCAATTTTAATATGATGCTAGGTAGAACTCTTTTGTCGGTCCTTTGGGTGATGTGCACGAAACACATGATTTGTGCAAAGCAATAATCTGCAAGGACTTTTCATTGGAGACTCGTAGGTGCTTCATCAGCAAGCAGGTTTAGTCTTAATTGGCACATCCATAATTCAGTAGTTAATTAGAATTAATCTGAATCGTGTCTTCTTCAGGCATTAACGCCGTTGCTCTCAATTTCTGGTTTTCATGTGTCAAGAAGTTACCTCATACACAGAGATACTAGAGTTGGGGTTCCATCAAGATATATAGGCGCGAAAAGAATGTCAATGAGACTTTTTGGCCTATTTCTAAGAGATATAACATTATCGTGATCTCCTTCAATTTTTTTCCCTTTCCCACTTCGCACCCACGTTATTTTCTGCAAGACTCCCGTTTTGCTTTATCATGATTACCAGATTTATGCTATACAGTGTGACTCGATTGAAACACGAGAATTTTCGGTCATTTTGTTGCAGTACATATCACAAGCTACCTTTCAAGCATCAAAGTAAGTCAATAACTCATGTATAGTCAGACCAAGCCATCCACTTTAGATTAGGGATTTACTCAATAGGCTGCTTTTCATGATCTCGCGACACTCGGGTTTGGATCATAATCAATTATGTCTAGCATGAACTAAATCGGGACAAAATCGAGAGTACACTACTTGAAGTTGAGGCGGGAAAAGAATGGATTAGGTTTCACAGTATTATTTTCAAGTATGGCGATTAATGTTAGGCAGTCAAACCAGATCATGTGCCTTAATTGGCAACTTAGTAAGCTTGATGGGACGACTCCAATGCTGCCTGTTGTGCTGGGAGGGCTTGAGCAAGTTTTAGACCTCCATGGGTATATATGCTCAACAATTAAGGTTCGACTGATTTCATGTTTGTGGCTAGGGGATGCCCGATTGGATTTAGCGTGAATACAGTGTGACATGCTTCCTAAGTTTAAGGCTGCATTCTTTTCACTGAAAATAACTTTCAGGACAATAAAATAGTTAAGGAAAATATTTTCTATCAATGGAAAAACACATTCAAAAGTAGGGAAAATGTTTTTTGCTTTTTAGATAGCGAAAACATTTTCCGTTTTCTTTGTTTATCTTTAAATATTATGGCATGTAGCAGTGTGCATTGACCTCGTCCAAGGCTGACGAGCTGGTGGCCTCTAGCAACAAGCTCGTAGCCTCTCGAGGCAAGCTCGAGACTTGCCTTAGATTGGCGAGTTCGTGGCTTATGGTGGCAAGCCAGGTTCTCGTTGGAGCTTAGTGAGGCTTATGGCCAACGACCAACCAATGTAAAATAAATATATATATATATATATATTATAATTTTCGTTAAGTTTCAAACAAACACCTGAAAATAACTTTCTAAAAAATATTTTCTAAAAATGTTACATTTTTCGTGAAACGAATGGAGCCTAACTATGGATTCTTTACATCTTCTTAATGTTGCAATAAGATAGTTTAGTGTTCTCTCTCTCTCATCCCCAAATTTCAAAATTCCTATTAAGCTCTCAAAAAATCACCATCCAAAAACAAAGTAAATAAGAAATAGATTACCATCAAATTGATTATCTGTCACTCATGTGGCTGGTTAGATCAATTAATCTAAAACCATGTAGCTCATGGGAAACGTAGTGACAGGGCGCCATATAAAGTTTCAAGCACGTAGTGGGGCCTAGGGGCTTGCTTGGTTCTTTTGCTGTGTAGGGCGTGGTGGTGCGTGCTAGTTAAAGTTTGCGGGAGTAGTGTAAATGTTTGATAATTCTATTAATGCTGTTCATACTTTGTATCGGCGTGCTACTGAATGAGCCATACGGCAGATTGTGATCTCGTTCGCTAATATCAAGTGTGGGATTGTAGGAGTTTACAGCATCAGATTCTGTCTATCGCCGCAATCACATATTCTTTTTCTTTCCTTACACCTGATCAGCATCAAGTAGTTGTTTGGTCTCTAGCGAAGAGAATTCACAATTTCCTGAGTTCTTTATATACAGCAATAAGGAGGACTGCAAATTCATCCTTATTTCTAGTGATGCACATAGCAAAACTGCAAGTAATTAACACTCAAAATTACTTAAAGTCCAACCCAAAGGGGCTCAAATTCTCTTGCATTATGCTCTTTAGGCGATCCACCATGGACGGGGTGAGATAGTTAATCCAACCACCCACCTTGCCTTCCCTAAAGAAACTTCTCTTCTCGATGCTTTTACCAAGAAATTTGCCGGATTTGTTGACCTCCAGTTCCTTGAGGGTCTTCAAGCTGCACAATTTGGCTATCTCTTCAATCATACCTCCCTCATCTTCCTCCTTAGTGAAGGGAAGCGCCACAAACTCGGCCACCTTCTTCAGCTGTCCTCCAATATCTTCCTTCAAGTCCTCATACTTGAGAAACAACACCCTTCTCATTTACCCCTTTTTGAGGTCTGAAAGTGGCAGTTTGATCGCTTGATGGATTCAACAAGCATGCAGATGTGTGGGAGAAAAAATATTGGGTACCTGGTAAGAACCACGTCAGCGGTGCCTGAGTCCATTCAGTGGACATCATGTGGAATTTTGTAGGTACATATTGGTCGAGCAAGAGATGAGAGATACCTAATATTTTCTCCTTCACTATGCACTCCCTCTCTCTATCTTTTGAAATACCGCGCTCCTCTTTTTTCGCTGAGCACCCTCCCTCCCTTTCACGACCCTTTGTGCCTCCGACATGGACGATGTTGTTGCCTCAATTAACAATATTTTATTTAGGATTCAATTCGTATAATTAAAAAAATTATGACTGAATTGACAGTGATATGTCTTGTCTTGATTTTGTGACCTGAAATCCCATCTGTAGACATCAAGGACAAGGGAGAATCGGAAAAGAAGAGGTCGTAATTATTGGGAAGATATCACTCAATCTCCACAACAACAACTTCATGGACACGTAGGGACTTTAAATAACCTTTTGAATTTTTAAGTGATGATCCTTCAGTTGACAGTGATATGTCTTGTCTTGATTTTGTGGCCTGAAATCTCATATGTGGACGGCAAGGACAAGGGAGAATCGAAAAAGAAGAAGTCGTAATTATTGGAAAGATATCACTCAATCGCCACAACAACAACTTCATGGACACATAGGGACTTTAAATAACCTTTTGAATTTTTAAATGATGATCCTTCAGTTGACAGTGATATGTCTTATCTTGATTTTGTGGCTTGAAATCTCCTTTTTAGACAGCAAGGACAAGGGAGAATCGGAAAAGAAGAGGTCGTAATTATTGGGAAGATATCACTCAATCTCCACAACAACTTCATGGACACGTAGGGACTTTAAATAACCTTTTGAATTTTTAAGTGATGATCCTTCAGTTGACAGTGATATGTCTTGTCTTGATTTTGTGACCTGAAATCTCATATGTGGACGGCAAGGACAAGGGAGAATCGAAAAAGAAGAAGTCGTAATTATTGGAAAGATATCACTCAATCGCCACAACAACAACTTCATGGACACATAGGGACTTTAAATAACCTTTTGAATTTTTAAATGATGATCCTTCAGTTGACAGTGATATGTCTTATCTTGATTTTGTGGCTTGAAATCTCCTTTTTAGACAGCAAGGACAAGGGAGAATCGGAAAAGAAGAGGTCGTAATTATTGGGAAGATATCACTAGAAAATATTAGGTGCAGACATTGTGCCAAGTAGGACAATGCAGTCGTCCATTAATAGTCTGACACGTGTCCAAAGCAGGCCCATATGTTAGTCCGGTTTTCCCCTCTTCTCTCTCTTCCAATTTTATCCCATTCTCTCTCCCCTTCTGCACTTCCTCATGTTGCTCCTTGTGATCTCTCTCTTCTCCGCAACAAAGCCAGACACGTGTTTCACAATGGTCACTTCTATCAATAATGATACGTTTCTGTTTCAATTTTGTGGCCCAAGATTGAGATAAAAGATATCACAGCTATCAAAGATCTAATCACGGAGCAAGGTGCGGATTTATTAGCTGGGTTTATGCAAAAGTCAATCAATCACCAAAGATTGCGTAAAAGAATTTTCTAGGGAGCAATCTCAAGGCACGTTTGAAATGTGTGATAAAAAAAAGATGCAGAAATTTGAAGAAATAGAGTTCTAGATTGAAGACAATATAGGTTGTGTCCCGGGTGTTTATTCTTAGCATCATTTTAGTGATTTTAGCTTTCACATGATGAAAGCTGAAGGGGAAGGATGTGATAAGTTTGTCATAGACACATTTAAATATATTACAATTGTGTCAATTTAATCAGAATTTTTTTAATTATATCAATTGAATCCTAAACATTTTCAAATTTGGTTAATTGAGTCCTTTATTGCGATGACCCACTTGAAGTAAATTATGTCATTCGTGGCTGGTTAGATCAATTAATATGAAACTATGTAGCCCATGGAAAATGTAGGAACAGGGCGCCATATAACATTTCAGGTACGTAGTGGGGCTTGGGGACATGCTTGGTTCTTTTGCTGGGTCGGGTACGTGGTGGTGTGAGCTTGTTAAAGTTTGCGGAAGTAGTGTAAATGTTTGATAATTCTATTGATGATGTTCAGACTTCATTTCGGCGTGCTAGTGAATGAGCCATATAGCAGATTGTGATCTCGTTCACTAGTATCAAGTGTGGTATTGTAGTAGTTTACAATATCAGATTTAGTCTATCGCCGCAACCAAAAATTCTTTTTCTTTCCTCACACCTGATCAACATCAAGTGGTTGTTTGGCCTCTGCTGAAGCAAGTCATAGGACTGAATGATCCAGAGGCAGAGAGATACAATAGAAGATGAATAAAGGAATACATAAACTTCATTCCAACGAAAACTATCAAGTACAAGGGATTAAAAAGACATTGTGGAACTGCTTACAACATGTGCAAACTGACTAGTTCCACTTCTTGGAAAATATCAACTAGAAAACAACTGCCTAATACAAATAACATGATTTAATACAAAGACAAAGAGAACTAAGCAACAGAATATTACAGTAGCACTAGTACTAAGACAACTCCAATTGTCTCTAGCGATAGAAAATTCACAAATCCCCGAGTTCTCTATACTGCACCAATAAGGAGAACTGCAAATTCATCTTTATTTCTAGTGATGCACATAGTGAAACTGCAAGTAATTAACACTCAAAGTCACTTAAACTCAAATCCAAAGAGGCTCAAATTCTCTTGCATGATACTACGGATGCGATCCACCATGGATGGAGTGAGATGGTTAACCCAATCACCCACCTCGCCTTTCCTAAAAAAGATTTTCTTCTCCACGGTTGTACCAGGCAATTTGCCGGATTTGTTCACCTCCAGGTCCTTGAGGGTCTTCAAGCTACATAATTTGGCTATCTCTTCAATCATACTTCCCTCCTCTTCCTCCTTAGTGAAGGGAAGCGCCACAAACTCGGCCACCTTCTTTAGCTGTCCTCCAATATCTTCCTTCAAGTCCTCATACTTGAGGAACATCACCATATGTGGCCTCTCCAAGCTCGCTTTCCAGTACCCCATCATGTGCTCCCAGAAGGGACCGAATGGGATTTTACCTTGGCAATAGGTCTCAAAATGCTCTTCGAAGGACCACTCCGGTTGCTTCTCCGATCGCGCCATCTCGAGTAAGAAGTGCCAAGAGGAAACCACTGTGTCCAATGGGTTCCGAAAAATGTAAATGATCTTGCAGTTTGACTGCTTGACGCACTCTGGCAAGCTCGGATAAGGGAGGTGCGTAGAGAAGAGCCGAGGTTCCTCCATGTCATCGAGATGGAATCTTGGGATACGCACAAAGTCAAACTCAACGCTAGGGACGAGTTCATGTGGGCTTGAACTGAGCAAAGGTGTGTTTGAGAAGTTGAAGCGGAAGCGATTGACGATGGAGAACGCTATGGCCTTTAGCCAGGTGGTTCCCGATTTGGGCTCCGAGGCTAGAAAAATATCCTTGCCTTTGGCCTTGAAGTGCCTTTGGGATGCAACCACATTAGGAAGCACGACAATTGGGCACCAAAAGTTTTGATAAAGGCAAGAAGGCCGAAAACCTAGTACTTTCTCTTGGGGAAGCGAAGCAATCAACTCATCAATGGCCTCCTGCTCAACTTCTCCCATTCCTATGAGGTTCCAGCGCAAAACACTATAGGGTTCACATTTCTTTTTTCACTGCTTTATGGATGTCCTATGCCCCCGGTCACATAAGAAAGATGGCTTTATGAATCTGACATGAGATCTATATGATTTAATAATTGAGATGATAATTTCAAATGTATCGTGTTCATGAAAATTATGTCTATCGACTTATTGTGCTAGCGCCTTGATCATCTCAATAGTATTTTAACAATACAAGTCAGGTCGGGTATGGGTCGCCAAAATTGTATTGCATGAAAATTGGTCAAAACGGGTTAAATGGGTCAATATGGATCGGATCATTTTTGACCCAACCCAAAATCCAACCTGACCCGACCCACCCATTTTAAATCATATCGATCTTCCACTTGCTTGTTAATTCGTTAGTCATTCATACCAGTCCTTCCTATCACAGCAATGCAATTTAGTGACTTGGTCTCTCTTTCTAATCCTCAAATTTCAAGATTTATATTCCGTGCTTGATGAATCATCATATTAGAAACAAAAAAAAAGTTGACTTGGATTAACAAAACTGGGTTATCTTTTGTTCCTGCTGTTAGTTAGATCAATTAATATCTAGAGCCTTGCAGCTTAAGGGTTGTAGACATGAGAATAGGGTTTGTTATATGAAGTTTTAGGTAGATTGGAGTAGGCTTGATTTGTTTTGTCGTTGCTGATGCTTGTTATTGTTCGCTAGATCTTTTTGATAACACTAGTAAAAGTGTTTCATAGCTCTATCGGTGATATCCAGAATTGTTTGTGCTGCTCAGTGAAAGAGAAGCATCAAGTGTAAAACTTTAGTAGTTTACACTAGTGGATATAGGTCACCATGGTAACTAATAAAGATTCTTTCTGATTTTTTTTATTTAATCCGTTTTCAGAATAAAATGCATCGAATTTCTAAGGAAAAAGTTTCAAATAGGGGACCAATGAGTTAGATCGCAATAGCTTTTTCTTTTTTGTGGGTACTTTCAGATCACAATTTATCTAAAACTGGAGCTTCTATGACATCATGTACCAGAGTAATTCATCCCTTGTAACGTAGTTGTTGGAGTAAACTAATCTTCTTAAGGTGAAGTGCTCATCATTTTGTTGCTAGCGCGTGTCGGTTTTTTCATTGTTTTTGTCGCGACTGTATGTCCATGGCTCATTATTTGATGCCACTCGACGTTTTGCCCCTTAAACGTATAACAAAATGTAATGATTGGCACGTTGATTCCATTCTCATGAACTCCAAAGCACATCTTAAATCTTTTAGAATGGGACATGTTCTGACGTTGCTGTTAGTGGTCTGCCCTAAGAACCAATCTATGTTGATACACTAACATTAGTTTTGGTTTAGGTTGTGTTGGATGTATCGACATTCACGATACTTGTGTAGTTATAATGTGTTGCTAAAGATCACTTATGATTTGTGGGCAGTTTGAGCATGTTGCTAATATCTAGTGAACCTATGTAGTCGCACACAATAGTGAACCGATTTTATATTTCTCTGTGAATCGTGGCCCAAAGACTTAAGCGGGTCCGGCCCATTCGCTTGATCTGGTTACCTTTATAATAAATATACTCATTTTGCGGCAAAAACCTTAGAGGTTTTCATGAGAGTAGAGGAGAAAATACACAGAGACGCTCTGTATTCGTAGATTTGCAAGATAGTCTCAAGGATTATAGGTGATCAAGCCGAAGAAACTCCAAAATCTGCAAGCTAGCACTTGAATTTTGGAGATTTCAATTCGTGTATGTGGATACCGGTAGAGGTGCAACACTTGAGGCGCTCATCCAAACACAATATATCGTCAATTTGTCTCCGTATAAAAAAGGTACGTCTGAAATCCCTATTTTGATTTCAATATACGCATGGATTATGTCTAGGGTTTCGTTCCGTTGTGTTTGTGAAAACTGTGTGAAACCCAATCACGGTATCAAAGCAACTTGTGATATATTGAAGTTGAATTGTGCAATTTAATTAGATTAAATTGAATAGGAAACCCCTAATTGTTTATACATATGATTAATGTGAAATCATTCTGTTCATTTAAAAGGAAATTAGGGTTAAACCAATTGGGAATACAAATTGATATGATCAATTTGAATATGGTAACAAATTTGAATTCCTGCAATGATGTGATTTGAGAAGAAAGTAGAATTACGAGTTCTGTTTAGGGTTTGGTTTCAAAATAGTGACGGCCAAAGAAAATAGAATTATGAATTTTGTTTAGGGTTTCTATGAAGACCAGAATTCATAGCAATACAACTTGTTTTGGATGACTTGAGGTTGAAGAAAAATGAAAGAGTGAAGGAATTTTCAGAGACGCAATTGCAGAATGCCCAGATATGTGCGGAGATAGCAGGCAATGGACTTTCTATTGATTCAACTTCTCTGCAAGTTAATGAATGTGATTGGACATTAAACAAGTTGGCGGAACTCAAATCACACTTGCAGGAGCTTCAACATGAGAAGGTTTTTTAGATTTCTTTCTCTGTACTTGTACACTGATTTTGTGAAATGTTGGAGAAAGCCTAGGAAATAACTAAAATTAAACAATTCTTTTGTTTGAGTCGCAGTTGATCCGCGTGCAAAGAGTGAACAGCCATATCAATACCATCCATCAATTGTTAGTCGTGATGTCGTTTGATTTCTGTGAGACTGTCAATGAAATTAATCCAAGTTTGAGCAGCTGCAACTGTGACCAGGTTAAAAGCATAAGCAATGACACTCTTGCTAGACTCACAAGTGCAATCCATTCCCTAAAACAAGAAAAACAACAAAGACTACATAAGTTGACTTACTGGTTAATTTTTCCTTTACGTCTTTGTTGACACCTAAATTTTAAGATTTGCATCATCAACGGATAATATATTCTGCATGGAAAATATTGAGCAGATTTGTGCTAAATCAACAAAGGTTATCTCTATGCACAAAACATAAGGTCTAATAAAAATGAAACTCGGTCAAATCTTTTTAAAAGATTGACCAAGATTGTTTTATTCCCACAAAGCAGGGAGGAGATTCATTCAGAGAGAGACCTTTTTTCTGAAAGAAAAAGGCATTCACACACATACACGTATACACAAACGTATAGGGGGGAAGACCAAGAGACTGAGGAGCTTCATTTGAAAAAACACAAACAGAGAGACTTCCAGAGAGGCCGAGAGACTTCCAAAGAAAGGGAGAGGCCGAGAGACACAAAGGGCGTCCGAGAGAGAGAAAAACAGGGGAAGAGAGATCGAGAGAGAGGGAAGACGCGAGGGACGAGGGCACGGCTCCGTTTATTCCTTCATCCAGAGTCTTGCTCCTGCGATTTTCATCTGATTCTCTATGTTCGCAGGTGAGTCATGGTGTTAGTTTCTCCCTTTTGATTCAGTTTCTCTCCGATTGAATCAAGGGTTTGCCATCTCGATGGATTTCAAAGCTGTTGCCGTCGCATTGAATCAGTTCTGCATGGGTTTGTGATTGTTTTACTGCATCTTAGGGTTAGATATTTGGTTGTTTCTATCCCTATGGTTGCACCCTTCCTTGTGCCGATCTCCTCGCGTGTGTTTTCTGTGAATTCGGTTCTGTTTTGTGCGGATCCATGCTGCTCGTGTGCTTGTGAGGACGTCGGGAGTCTGCCGGAGAGTCGGTTCCCTTTGTTTTGCCTCAGCGTCGTCCGCCGCGGCTCTGCCACAAGCAAGACGGCGTTGAGTTCAAGTTGCAGGTCATCCATGGTGCTGCATCTCGGACGCTCGGCAAGGAAGACGATCTACAGGAACAGGTTATATGGAGCTGGGCTGAGCAGGAGATATGGGTCAAGCTCTCTCACGCGCAGATCTAGGCCACAGGCGAAGTGGGCCAAGTGAAGCCCGTGAGGATAGCCGGCCCGAGCGCTGCGTGTGCGAGAGAGAGGCTGAGCCAGGCACAAACAGAGACAGGCCCATGCGCGCACAGAAGAAAAGAAGGCCAGAAAATAGACAGAAAAAGAGGAGAGAAGCCGGGTCGGGCCTGTCGCGGGCCCAGCCCAGCCTTTCCTTGGCCGCACGGGTGCAGCACATGGGTCGGGCCCGAACTGACCCGGTTCGGCGTCCGACCCGATTTAGTTTTCGTTTTGTTTTTTTATTCTTGTTTTATTAATTTCGTTTATAATAAAAATATAAAAAATACTTTTTCTGCAATAAAAGTTTGTCCATCATATTTGATTTGCTCATGCATTTTTAGATAATAGGCAGCTTTTATTTTCATTTAATGTGCATTGGTTGATAGTCCGATCTCCCGCCCGAGATACGATTCGCGACTGCACGTTAAATTGACCGATCCGATCTCATGCCCGAGATACGATCCGTTGATTTAGTTGCATTTTTTTAAAATTAATTCATAAAATACCAAAAAGATTGCATTACATGTTAGATTGCATATTAGATAGAATTGCATCTTTATGTTTAGATTAAATTGCATTTAGATTATATTATGTTGCATTTTAAATATAATTAGCATGTTAAAATTAGGTTTTCATGTTTATTTCAAAATAAAACTAAAAATAAAAATCATATGCATATCATAGCATTAATCTTTCTTTTCATTGCATAATATTTAGTCTAGGTACATTAAATATCATGTCAATTTGGAAGATTGCTTATTATTCATGCAAATTAATTAGGAATTGAATTTTTAGCTATATTAGAGTAATAGGTCAAAATTTTAATTTAGACAGTTATTTAATTTCGAATTTCCATTGATAAAACTCAAAAAAATAAAAAAAATCATTCATGCATCATTTAAATAGTTACATGTAGTTAATTAATTTAGTTAAATGTCATTGCATGTCCATTTATACCATGATAGAGTAATACATTTAGAAATTTAGGAATCATGTTAGATTAGGTTTTCACATTTAATTAGTTTAATTAATTTCTAATTTCATTTAAATAAATAAGAAAATGCTTAAAAAAAACCTTTACATGTTATTTAATTCACTTAGTTAGACAACATGTCATTTAGTCCAAATTAATATCATGTTAGGTCATGTCATTAGGTTTAGACTTTCATGCATTTGCATATTAGTTTGGTTTTCATGTTTTAAAGATATTATCCGTAGTTAAGATATTGTTTTAGTTTAAATTAGGGATTAATTTAGTTCCTAGTATAAATTAAATATTATTTAATTATAGATAATTAGTTTCATTAAGTAATCTTGAAATTCATTGCATTTAGATTTGCATTAAGATAATTGTATATAGAATCAATTTTTCATTACATGCATTACATGCATTGCATTCATATAAAAAAACAAAAAAAAAATGAATAGTTTTCTTGTTGATTTATTTCTATAGGTCAATTTTGTTTATTATTTTATTTCATTTAGCATTTCCATTAATGTCTGCGCACTCACATGATTACCTTGCATGTTAGGAAATAAGTTTAAAATCAATTCAAACTGCCTGCAAATTATTTTGAAATGGAAAGAAATAGTTCTCAAGTCCCCGAATTCAAAATATCTGGTTCGTAGGGGTAAAATACGACTCCCAGTATTTTACATGGGTTTCTAATCGACCCACCGTAAATAGATTAGTGGCGACTCCCTTTTGAAATTGACTTTGCATGTTTAAAAAAGTGAAACCTAAGCCGCGAATTGGTATGAGCTTGGGAGAGCTCGAGCTAAATTAAGTTTAGCAATCCATTAGTTGAACCCTTAGGTGGTGCACCTTCGGGGAGGTCGCGACAGCTTGGCGACTCCGCTGGGGACTTAGTTCAAAGAACTCTAGTGGACTTAGGATTGTTTACTTCTTTTCAAAAAAATTGCTTGGTAGTGAAGATTTCCATTTATGTCCTTATCACATGTGGTAATTGTTTTTGCAGGTTGGTATTTATTTTGAGCGTTTAATTGCTTTATTTGGAATTGCTGTTTGATCTAAACTGTTGTGCACGCTTTATAGTTTTAGCACTACACTTGGCACACACAACCTGCCGCCAGACCTGGGCCGCATAGGATCACTTAGGATGGTGTTGAAGTAGATACCACTCCGACCGCATGCTCGCGGTACGAGTCGCCTACTTCAACCCTGAAATTTCTTTCTTGGTGTCGAGAGCATCCACCCCTGTCGGCAAGCCTGCGACCCGGGTCGACTCTTTGACCGTGCCGGAGTCATAAGGATCGGACTTAGTACGCGTGCCTGCGGCTAGTCCAATCATCCTTATGGCTCTACTTTGTTAAGCCTTTTAGAGTAGAAATCGAGCTTCACTTTTCATGCGCATGTGTATGTGATTGCTCCCGATATACCTTTACAGTAAGTTTCCTAAACTCTTACTTTGCAATTTATTTACATCATTGTAATTTTTGTTGGTCCATGACAATAGGTTGCACATCAGTTTTGGTCTATATATCATGGGAAAACACGACATTCGGCTTGTTCCTGCTCCTAAAGCCGAGTTGACCATATGGTGGGATAAGTTGGACCGAACTGGCCGCGACTTTGTTGAGTCCAAAATCGGTCGCCTTCTTCCGTTGATGAGAATCGAAGTTCACGGGGGTTTAGTTCAGGCTCTAGCCCATTTCTGGTGCGTGGAGACGTCCACTTTTATATTTGGTAAGCATGAGCTTACTCCTACTTTAGAAGAATATAGTATTTCCATCGGAAAACCTTTGGGATCGGAATTGATTAATCCACCTATCGAAGTGGAACTTGCATCCATTCTATCCGATTTTTTTAGAATAAAAGAATCTGAAATAAGAAAAATTATGAAAGCAAATCGCAACACTTGTCCTTATTCATTTTTACATGAATGTTTTAAACATGCCACATCTTTTCAAATGGGTAAGATTTTTCTCTTAGCTTTCTTTGTGTTCATGATTTTCCCTCATTGCAAAAATGCTATTGCTCCCTCAATTGCTTGGGTGGTGGGGCAAGTGTGTGTCGGGATGAGTTATGTCAATACTATTTTGGCCGAAACATTTCTTTCCCTCACCTGATACAAAGAAAATGGGGATAGGGTCTTACATGCTCCCCCTGAGCTATTGCAAATATGGTTTCTTTCTCATATAAAAGGTTTTGGAATTTTAATGGCCATTCGTGAAGTTAATGATTTAGACCACCCGATTTTAAAATTCGACAAGAGTAAAAAACATGCTCCAGATTATCATTACTCCGAATGGTTAGCTTTATTGAGAAATCCTGATCCCAACAGTTTCTTATGGCATGCTAAATGGTTCCAAGTTCGAGAAGCAAGGCTTACATGTGCAGGCATCGGACCAGTCCCTTTGCTGGGATTTACTGGTGCAATCGAATATCATCCGTCCAGAGTTGTTCGTCAGTATCAAGTCGTGCAGGAGCTGCCGCCAGCATTAGAAGAAGATCCACTTCGGGCTAATTTCACTTACAAAGACCAAGATGAAGAAGACATGGTCAAGTCAATGTGGGATATGTGCCCCCCAGACAAACTGACGTGGCCCGAAGAAGAGTTGAAAGGAAGGGAGAGGAAATATTATGCCTCACTCGAATACATCAAGCAACACAAGATCCCTAAGGAGCTGCTTCCAGAGATACCAGATGTACCTGTAAAAGTCACTAATCGAGCAGAGATTAGACGACTCAAGAGAAAGGCGGGACGATATCAAGAACGTGCCATAAAGCTTGCTCGAGCAAATGAGCAGTTGCGAAAGAAAATCGTTTCCCATGTGTATATAGATCAAGCTAAATAAAAAAAAGCTTGAATCTTTCGTTTCAATTCTAGCATTATTGTTTAGGATTTTTGAGTTTTTCAACGGCTTTCGTGTAAGAACAATTTCAATGGTTAAAGCAAGATGTTTTGCCTTTTGTCATGGACCATTTATTCTGTCCCTTTTTTCCGCACTATACTTATCCCTGTCATTTTTCTTTCGTTCGTAGGCTATCACAGGTCGATCTCGTTCCCCAATCCGTACGCGATCAAGAGCTAAAATGGCCAACCAAAACGAACTACGTGAACGCGTCGCCAACATGGAAGAACAAATGAAGCAGTTTCTTGCTGCAATGCAGGAAATGACAGCTGAATTTAAGGCAGCTCGGCTGAACCCGGCCCCGGTACCTTTGCCAAAGCAGAAGGAAGATATCGTCGTTGAGCTAGAAGAGGAAATGCCTCCTCTAGAGGAAGATCCCATTATTACTTATGGGAAAGTTGCTGATGATATACACAAAACCGAGCAGGAGAAACGCCTCGAGAAGCTCGAGGAAAAGCTAAAGCAACTCCAAGGTCTTCAAGACCCATCGCCGACAAACCTTTCTGTTTATTCCCGGGTCAAGGTGCCAAAAAAGTTTAAAATGCCTGAATTCGAAAAGTACGATGGCATGACCTGCCCAAAGGCCCATTTGCAAATGTACTTGGTGAGAATGACTCAATACGTTGACAATGCGCCTCTGATGATCCAATCATTCCAGGCAAGCTTGACAGGACCGGCTCTGAAGTAGTACATCACTAAGAGCATAAATCTGTGTGAGACCTGGAGTGAATTATGTGAAGCCTTTCTTAAGCACTATAAGTTTATAACAGACGTCACTCCCTCCCGTGATGATCTTGAGCGTGCTGAAAAGAAAAGGAATGAGTCGTTCAAAGAGTATGCCATCCGTTGGAGAAACTTGGCAACCTAGATCGATCCCGAGCCAACTGATGCGGAGCTGAGAAAAATGTTCATTAAGACTCTTCCATATGAGTATCGTACTCGTATGATAGCCACAACTGTTGATACCTTTAATCAGCTTATCCCGGTGGGCGAGCAGATTGAGATTGGGCTGAGAGACGGGTGGTTTAATGAACCAGCTAAGAAGTTTCCCGCAAGGAGAGAAAAGGAGCCGGCTGCAGGGGTGAACCTGGCATATACGCAACCAGCCCCTAGCGGGTCTTCAATTGCGCATGCCCCCAGAAATCTGCAAGGCGGAGGTCGAGCGTCTGCACCACGTCAATTCAACAGGAGGCAATTCACTCCTCTTCCCGGTCCTCTTTCTAAAGTTCTGCCTGTCCTCCAAAGTAAGGGTCTGCTTTCTCATGAGCCAAAGCGACCTAATGCTGAGAAATTCTCCAATTACGACCCCTCGAAGAAGTGTGACTATCACATGGGAGAATTAGGGCATTCGACCGATGAATGTATGACTCTAAAACACAAGATTCAAAATCTGTTGGACACAAAGGTGTTCACTTTCACTGTGGCTCGACCAAACGTCGAGAAAAATCCTCTTCCGGAGCACGAGAAAAACGTTAACGCGATCTTTGAAGTTGACGTTGGAAAGAAAAGAGGATTGACGGTGGATATCGATAATATTTATCAAGGATTGGTAGCAGCTGGCTACTATCCGACCAATGAAAACCTTCCATTGCTAGTGGTGAAGAGAAGGGTCCAAGAAAGTATTAAAGCTGGTGTGGTTGTGCATAATGATTGCATTGGGAACGTATCAACTATTGTTATTGATTGGGTTGAAAAACCTACTGTTGTAATTGCTGAGAACCAGTTAGATCCCCAGCTTGAAGACATGCCGCCTCTTGAAGATGCATCTAATAAAGAAACAGACACGCCTGCAATAGTGATTGAGGTACCTCAACCTTATGAGTACCGTAACAACAAGGCGGTTCCTTGGTCCTACAATTTTGATGTGGACTTGGTGACAAGGTCGGGGTGCACCTATGGGCAAACTAATTCTCAACCACCGAAACATGTCGTCGATGAAGAAGCCAAAGAATTCCTCACTATAATCAAAGCTAGCGAGTATGATGTGGTGGAGCAATTGCGTAAAATGCCCGCGCAAATCTCTTTACTGGAGCTATTACAGACGTCAGAGAAGCATCAAAAATCACTTATGAAAGTCCTGAGCAAAATACATGTGCCCGAAACAATTGACTAGAGGGGTTCATAGGCACAGTACTTCTCAAGGACCTCATTTCCTTCACTGATAAGGAGCTCTCCGTTGAGACGGGGGGACACACGAAGGCATTATACATCTCTGTCAGATGCAAAGATTCACATGTTGCTCGCGTTCTTATCGACAACGGGTTGGCCCTGAATATCTGTCCTTTGGCAACTCTGCGTCGCCTCAAGGTAGACATCTCCAGAATCAATGCTGCTAAAACCTTTGTCCGGGCTTTCGACGGAACGAAGAAGGAGGTGATGGGTGAGATTCATTTGGATGTGCAAATAGGGCCAATAACATTCGACGTCCTGTTTCAAGTAATGGACATATCTACCGCTTTCAATTTTCTGCTGGGTCGTCCTTGGATTCATGTTGCTGGAGCTGTGCCTTCAAGTCTTCATCAATGTGTGAAGTTTGTGGTTGAAATCAAGTTAATCACTGTCCATGCTGAAAAAGACCATCAAATTTACCATGAGACTGCTATTCCATATGTTGAACCAGAGGATAGCTTTGAATCCACTTACCAATCGTTTGAGCTTGTATCAATGATACACAAGTCTCGAGGATCAGTCGCATTAGTGCCTGAATTCTCAGATGCTGCCATCATGGTGGGGAAGGTTATGACCCAAAATGGTTTCGTCCCTGGAGGAGGACTTGGTAGAGAAGGTCAAGGGATCTGATATCCGATCCAACCTTCCCGAGGCGTCGTTTGGCTGGATTAGGATACCGTAGAATATGTGGACCCACTAATGAATCACAAAAACGTATGGAGAGTAAAACATTGCCTCCCCCCATCGAAGAAATATTCGCAGGATCGTCCAGAATGATGCATGAAGAGGCGATTTATATTCTGAAAGGACCAAACAAAAGCTATGACTATCATGTGAGGTTCTCTTTTCCCCCGAGCTTCTATATCAACTCCCGAGACATCGTTCTAGACGGGTGGGGAGGCATGGATGTCGTGGTCCCTGAAAGCCAAGCCGATCAAGATGAGAGACTCGATGGAATGGCAAAATTATTTGAAGATCTCTTCATATGTGCCATTCAGAATGAGCCCCAAGGAGAAATGGGTGCAAGCCCACATGAGTAATTTGTTTCTATTTCTCTCCCCTGCGTGGGAATTTCTTTCATTTATTGCTTTCCTAGGATTTCCTGATTTTTCATTCAAGTTCTGCAATTTCCCTTCAACCAGTGTAATTCATTTAGAGTTATTTAATAAAAATACCATTTTCGTTTTGGGGGCATGATGAGGTACACCAAACCAGGCTAGTGATGATATCCAACAGTGAAAAAATACACGACCCAAGGAGAATCCTGAGGCCTGAACTTCCTCATACTCTCTTTGTCCAAATCTTTCAAAAAAGAATCATTTTAAAAATATATATTTCTAAAAAAAAAGGATTTAACCCTGTTTGTTTTACTGATTGGTTTACTTTATTTTCAGGAAGGATATTCTGGAATGTGATTAAAATCCAGATGATTTAGATGGAGATCCCGTTGGAATCCAATGGAGTTTGGAGCAACATGAAAAGCCAAAGTCCCTGATAGCTGAGCGTACTATCACAATTAACTTGAGCGATGCGGAGGACATTAAAGAAGTGAAAATTGGGGCAAATCTCCCCAAAGCAGAAGCCACGCGCCTTGTCGTCCTTTTGAAGGAATACCAAGACATGTTTGCTTGGTCTTATGCAGATATGCTAGGTCTTGACCCAATGATCATAGAACACAGTTTGCCGACGAATCCACATATGCCTCCTAAAAAGCAGAAGTTGCGAAGAACAAAGCCGGAACTGTCAAAGAAAATTGAGGAGGAAGTGATGAAACTTTTGAAGGTCGGATTCATAGAAGTCTCACAGTACCCTGATTGGGTAGCCAATATAGTACCAGTAATGAAGAAGAATGGTCGGGTTCGAGTTTGCGTAAACTATCGCAACTTGAATAAGGCTAGCCCAAAGGATGAGTTTCCTTTACCCTACATAGATGTCCTTGTAGATAGTACGGCGGGCTTTGAACTGTTCTCTTTCATGGACGATTTTTCAGGGTATAATCAAATCAGCATGAACGAAGAGGATAAGGAGAAAACTGCATTCATCACCCCATGGGGAACCTTTCACTATAGAGTAATGCCATTCGGTCTCAAGAATGCAGGGGCGACATACCAAAGGGCCATGGTCGCATTGTTCCATGACATGATGCATAAAGAAATCGAGGTCTATGTTGATGATATGATTGCCAAGACTCGGCAAGGGGAAAGTCACATTGACACTTTGAAGAAGTTATTTGACCGACTTCGAGAATTTAAACTCCGACTTAACCCTGCAAAATGCACATTCGGGGTAACCTCGGGTAAATTACTCGGGTTCATGGTAAGTAATAAGGGAATTGAAATTGACCCTTCAAAAGTGAAGGCCATATGTGAATTACCGCATCCGAAGACTGCCAAGGAGGTTCGAAGTCTCATGGGGAGATTAAATTACATAGCCCGATTTATTTCCCATTTGTCAAAAACTGCTAAGCCATTTTTTAAGCTTCTCAAGAAGGATGCCTTGATTCGCTAGGATGATGATTGTCAGAAGGCATTTGACAAGCTAAAATCATACTTGTCATGTCTTCCGGTCCTAGTTCCACCAATAATGGGCCACCCTTTGATTCTCTATCTCACAATTAATAGTGAGTCCTTGGGTGCGATGTTGGCCCAGAAAGGGCCCGAGGATGGTAAGGAGCGAGCTGTTTACTACTTGAGCAAAAATTTCACTATATCAGAGCAGAATTATTCCGAGGTGGAGAAAACATGTGTTGCTTTGGTTTGGGTCCTGCATCGACTCCGACAGTATACATTGTACTATCAGATATTCCTGGTGACTGAAAGTGATCCCATCAAGTACTTATTAGATCGACCGGCTTTGGTTGGAAAATTGGCTAAATGGCAAATACTGATTTCTGAGTTCGACGTGCAGAGCATGCCACAAAAGTCTGTTAAAGGTCGTGTTATTGCAGACATACTTGCTGAAAATCCCAAGCATACTGAGGAGGAGGAGGAGTGTTTTCCGGATGATCGTATCTTGTCCATTGATGAAGATAGGTGGACCATGTTTTTCGACAGGGCGGTAAATTTGTTTGGCTCGGGGACTGGAGCAATATTGATCTCTCCAACCGGACAACACTATCCAGTCGCAGCAAAACTAGTGTTCCCATGCACTAATAACATCGCCGAGTACGAAGCATGCATTCTCGGTCTTCAGGCGGCGATTGAGATGAAGATTGATAAACTCAAGGTGTTCGGAGATTCCGCATTAATCATTCTTCAAACAGTAGGGGAATGGAAGACGAAGGATGCTAAATTACTTCCTTACCACAAATATCTCGAGCAGATAGTGGAAGAATTCGACGAGATCTCGTTTGAATACTTATCTCAAGCCCATAATCAGTTCGTTGATGCTCTAGCTCCATTGTCATCCATGCTACAGGTAAGTGACGGGATGGAGGTAAAGCCGCTGAAAATTAACGTGTTGGCAAACCTAGCTCATTGCATGATCATCACTGAAGAGCCTGACAGGAAGCCATGGTATCATGATATCATGAATTATATCAAAAGTCAAGAATTTCCCGAGGAAAGCGGACCTGCTAACAGGAAATACATAATGAAAATGGCGTCGAAATTCTTCGTCAGTGGAGAAAATCTATATAAGAGATCTTATGATTCAGTGTTACTGAGATGTGTAGACGCTACTAAAGCTTAGTCGAACGGTCATCGGTCATCGGTAGTGAAATTCGTCACAATTAATCCAAAGGTGTCGAACGGTCATCGGTTCATCTTAGTCGCAATTGACTATTTTTCTAAGTGGATCGAAGCAACTTCTTATGCGAATGTCACTGCTCGAAATGTAGTGAAATTCGTCAAACGTGACATCATTGCTCATTATGGCGTTCCTGAGGCCATCATCACCGATAATGGGACCAATTTGAACAACAAGCTCGTTGATTGGTTGTTTAGTGAATTCAAGATTCGGCATTTGAACTCATCTCCTTACCGTCCTCAGATGAATGGAGCGGTAGAGGCGGCCAACAAAAACATCAAGAAGATTTTGGCGAAGACTGCTGAAAATTACCGTGACTGGCATGAAAGGTTGCCTTTTGCACTAATGGCATATCGAACTTCGATTCGAACCTCTGTGGGGGCGACGCCTTTCTCTCTTGTGTGTGGCATGGAAGCAGTATTGCCTGTTGAAGTGGAAATTCCGTCTTTGCGTGTACTGTCTCAAATGGAATTGTCTGAAGCTGAATGGATACAACAAAGGTTTGAGCAATTGAACTTGATTGATGGGAAGCGATTTGAAGCCATCTGCCATGGTCAGTGTTACCAACGGAGGGTAGCCAAGTCATTCAACCGTAAAGTCCGGTCAAGACATTTTGAAGCAAATGATCTTGTTCTATGGAAGATACTCCCAATTATTCCTGACCCAAGAGGTAAATTCACTCCAAATTACAGCGGGCTGTACATTGTGAAGAAGGTGCTCCCTGGAGGCGCGTTGATCCTAGCTGAAATGGATGGATGGGAATTTTCTAACCCTGTCAATGCAGATGCTCTCAAGAAATACTATCCATGATGGTTTCCTTTCTTTTGTCAATGCTTGATTCAATTAATAAAAAGCTGAATAATGGGAGTTCATGATTTGACATTCCATGAATGATTGAATTTTTCAATGTGATGTATCGGGATGACGAAAGGCAAGCTCTACCCACACACAGTCCCTTACTTATACAGTTGTGAGATGAGCGTACAAAATTCCATGTCTGCATAAGCAAAGAGTTCTCTTGCGAATGGTACGATAACCAAAGTGATGAAAGGCAGTTCGTTTCGCTATCCCAAACACTATAATGATCCATTGCTTACCCACTTTGAGCCTAAATACATGAGAAGTTTCATTTCATATTACCCCTGTCAAGAACCATCCAACATCTGGGCAAATTGGAGGTACATTTGCATCATTGATGTTGAAAGGAGGAAAATGGATAGAAATTTTCTTACTTTCACTTGCATTAATCTTCGTGTGTTGCTTTTATATGTGGAATCAAGCATTAAATCAAGTGCCTTAGGGATGATGAAGAGCATCCATGTCTACATTTTGTTAGCTACTTTGAGCCTGTGATTCCATTTCAAACCCACATTGGTGATGAACTCTTACACTGGAGCATGTCAAAATCAGGACGATCAAAAATAGCACAATACAAGCACCAAGTCCATATAAAAAAATTTGCAAAATGGGGCATGAAAAAGCAGTGTGCCTGGTGAAAGCAAGGCTGATGCCCAAATCCAAAAGGAAAGTGAAAGAACTTAGGGGCAAGAAAAAGCACTGTGCCTATTAAAAGCAAGGCCGATGCCAGTAGAAATCTGAGCCAAAGGCTCAAATCTGCAAAAAAATTAGCCCTAAGTGTGTTCGGGTTCTCAAAAATGCTAAATGAGGCAACCTTGTCAATAGTCCTTAGTGAATTTGACATCAATGGCATCCCCAGTGAACAAGGTTTTAGGCTCGAAGCGTGAGTCTGAGGAAAAGTTCTCAGTTTTTCATCCCATACACAACTTTTGAGTCAACCTACATTACATCCCTTTAAAGTCTCTTCTGATTAGGGCACTTGAATTAATGTGAAGTTCCTAATGTTTTAAGCTTAGCTCGAAGAGGTGCGAGCAAGACTATTTCTATATCATTTGCAGGGTTCTTGACTTGTAAACCTAGTGACATTTGTTGAAAACAATTCTTTCTAAGCCTTGACTCAAAGAGTCCCCTTTGCTTAGCCGTTGACCAAGCCCGAATTACAGTCCAATTAAAAGACCTCCCTGATTGGTAATGTCGTACCACTTGCGAGAGTGCTCGGATCTCTGTCAACATGATGATAGTGAGGTCGAGTGATACAATTGCACCCGTATCAATGGCGGGGTCAAAAGCCTTCCAATGAGAGTGAGTGAAAGTCCTTTCTAACCGTATCTCATAAATTCGCTCAATTGAATGGAAATCACTTTCTTCGGTTCAAGATGATGTGCATAATTTTGATTTTTGCTCCAATATTTCTTCTGAAAACCAGAGAGTTTGGTTGTTTTCTGAACTTGAGTATTTCCAGAATGTTCTTGAGCTTTATTCTTGCAGGAATTCGATGTTGTTTAGAACCAAATGCCTTTGTGCTGACTTAGCATGATCAGTGTTCCTTCCACAACTTGATAGCTCAAGTCTCATTCCATTGACATGACCTTCAGGTAAGGAACCTCAGGTAAGTATCAAGTTTCAATAATCGAGAGTCTGTGACAAAGATCCAGATATCTCGACCTTTTTTAAACTTCAGGACATCTCAGTCTGGATCTGGATATCTCAAGTCGTTAAACAATTCATTTTGGATATGTATGTTTTCCGACCTTTTTCTCGATGTACTTTAGTCTGGATCTAAGTATTTTGAGTTTTCAAAATAGTCACCTCAATTTGACATTTGAGTTTGTCTATTGGTAAAATTGTTATTCATAACATTTCAGTTTGGATCTGGATGTCTCAAACCCATCGTTAAATATTTCATTCTGGATATGAGTGTTTTTCAATTCCCACAAATTTTTGCTCAGGACATTTCAGTTTGGATCTGAATGTCCCAAACAGGGCTGCCGAATATTTCATTCTGGACATGAATGTTCTTCACCCCTATTACTTAAGACGTTTCAGTCTGGATCTGGACGTCTCAAGTTAAATCGTTAAACATTTCATTCTGGACATGTATGTTTTTCGAAATTATCGTTATACCTTAGTCTGGATCTAGGTATTTCGTTCTCTCCTGACCAAATTATCGTCTCAGCCTGACATATGAGCGTCTATCCATGACATCTTAGTTTGGATCTAGATGTCTTTTCTTTTATTTCATTCTGGATGTGAATGACTATTTGCTAACTTATCTGATTATGTCAATTTGGTTAGTCAAGTAGACATTTTATTCTAGAAGAGTCACATCTTCCAAGGAATCTGGGATTGGATACGAGTTGAATAAATCAAGATTAATCCTGCATCAATAGGTAAGTAATTTCAGGTATACTTTTCTTCCTCTTTATCTCCATTCATCATGCTATAGTTATATTTGAAAATGAGAGTGATCTCGACAAAAATGCCGTGCATTGCATTTGCATAGTCAAAATTTAGGTATCATCTTGTCTTTGAATGCACCTCTGCGAGCTCACCTTCAAAGAGGGGCAGCTGTTGACACCTAAATTTTAAGATTTGCATCATCGACGGATAATATATTCTGCATGGAAAATATTGAGCAGATTTGTGCTAAATCTACAAAGGTTATCTCTATGCACAAAAGATAAGGTCTAATAAAAACAAAACTCGGTCAAATCTTTTTAAAAGATTGACCAAGATTGTTTTATTCCCTTTATAAAAAGACCGCGTATTCACAAAGCAGGGAGGAGATTCATTCAGAGAGAGACCTTTTTTCTGAAAGAAAAAGCCATTCACACACACACGCGTATACACAAACATATAGGGGGGAAGACCAAGAGACTGAGGAGCTTCATTCGAAAAAACACAAACAGAGAGACTTCCAGAGAGGCCGAGAGACATCCAAAGAAAGGGAGAGGCCAAGAGACACAAAGGGCAGCCGAGAGAGAGAAAAACAAGGGAAGAGAGATCGAGAGAGAGGGAGACGCGAGGGACGAGGGCGCGGCTCCGTTTATTCCTTCATCCAGAGTCTTGCTCCGGCGATTTTCATCTGATTCTTTCTGTCCGTAGGTGAGTCATGGTGTTAGTTTCTCCTTTTTGATTGAGTTTCTCTCTGATTGAATCAAGAGTTTGCCATCTCGATGGATTTCAAAGCTGTTGCTGTCACATTGAATCAGTTCCGCATGGGTTTGTGATTGTTTTGCTGCATCTTAGGGTTAGATATTTGGTTGTTTCTATCCCTGTGGTTGTACCCTTCCTAGTGCCGATCTCCTCGCGTGTGTTTTCTGTGAATTCTGTTCTGTTTTGTTCGGATCCGTGCTGCTCGTGTGCGTGTGAGGACGTCAGGAGTCTGCCGGAGAGTCGGTTCCCTTTGTTTTGCCTCAGCGCCGTCCGCCGCGGCTCCGCCGCGAGCAAGACGGCGTTGAGTTCAAGTTGCAGGTCATCCATGGTGCTGCATCTCGGACGCTCGGCGAGGAAGACGATCTACAGGAACAGGTTGTATGGAGCTGGGCTGAGCAGGAGAGATGGGTCGGGCTCTCTCACGCGCAGATCCAGGCCACGGGCGAAGTGGGCCAAGTGAAGCCTGTGAGGACGGCCGGTCCGAGCGCTACGCATGCGAGAGAGAGGCTGAGCCGGGCCCAAACAGAGACAGGCCCACGCGTGCACAGAAGAAAAGAAGGCCAGAAAATAGACAGAAAAAGAGGAGAGAAGTCGGGCCGGGCCTGTCGCGGGCCCAGCCCAGCCTTTCCTTGGCCGCGCGGGTACAGCGCATGGGTCGGGCCCAAACTGACCCGGTTTGGCGTCCGACCCGATTTAGTTTTCCTTTTCTTTTTTTATTCTTGTTTTATTAATTTCGTTTATAATAAAAATATAAAAAATACTTTTTCTGCAATAAAAGTTTGTCCATCATATTTGATTTGCTCATGCATTTTTAGATAATAGGCAGCTTTTATTTTCATTTAATGTGCATTGGTTGATAGTCCGATCTCCCGCCCGAGATACGACTCGCGACCGCACGTTAAATTGACCGATCCGATCTCATGCCCGAGATACAATCCGTTGATTTAGTTGCATTTTTTTAAATTAATTCATAAAATACCAAAAAGATTGCATTCCATGTTAGATTGCATATTAGATAGAATTGCATTTTAGATAGAATTTCATCTTTATGTTTAGATTAAATTGCATTTAGATTATATTATGTTGCATTTTAAATATAATTAGCACGTTAAAATTAGGTTTTCATGTTTATTTCAAAATAAAAATAAAAATAAAAATCATATGCATATGCATATCATAGCATTAATCTTTCTTTTCATTGCATAATATTTAGTCTAGGTACATTAAATATCATGTCAATTTGGAAGATTGCATATTATTCATGCAGGTTAATTATGAATTGCATTTTTAGCTATATTAGAGTAATAGGTCAAAATTTTAATTTAGGAAGTTATTTAATTTCGAATTTCCATTGATAAAACTCAAAAAATAAAAATAAAAATCATTCATGCATCATTTAAATAGTTACATGTAGTTAATTAATTTAGTTAAATGTCATTGCATGTCCATTTATACCATGATAGAGTAATACATTTAGAAATTTAGGAATCATGTTAGATTAGGTTTTCACATTTAATTAGTTTAATTAATTTCTAATTTCATTTAAATAAATAAGAAAATGCTTAAAAAAACCTTTGCATGTTATTTAATTCACTTAGTTAGACAACATGTCATTTAGTCCAAATTAATATCATGTTAGGTCATGTCATTAGGTTTAGACTTTCATGCATTTGCATATTAGTTTGGTTTTCATGTTTTAAAGATATTATCTGTAGTTAAGATAATGTTTTAGTTTAAATTAGGGATTAATTTAGTTCCTAGTATAAATTAAATATTATTTAATTATAGATAATTAGTTTCATTAAGTAATCTTGAAATTCATTGCATTTAGATTTGCATTAAGATAATTGCATATAGAATCAATTTTTCATTACATGCATCACATGCATTGCATTCATATAAAAAAACCAAAAAAATGAATAGTTTTCTTGTTGATTTATTTCTATAGGTCAATTTTGTTTATTGTTTTATTTCATTTAGCATTTCCATTAATGTCTGCGCACTCGCATGATTACCTTGCATGTTAGGGAATAAGTTTAAAATCAATTCAAGCTGCCTGCAAATTATTTTGAAATGGAAAGAAATAATTCTCAAGTCCCCGAATTCAAAATCTCTGGTTCGTAAGGGTAAAATACGACTCCCAGTATTTTACATGGGTTTCTAATCGACCCACCGTAAATAGATTAGTGGCGACCCCCTTTTGAAATTGACTTTGCATGTTTAAAAAAGTGAAACCTAAGTCGCGAATTGGTATGAGCTTGGGAGAGCTCGAGCTAAATTAAGTTTAGCAATCCATTAGCCGAACCCCTAGGTGGTGCACCTTCGGGGAGGTCGCGACAGTCTTTAATTCTTGACATGTTTATATGCTATGTTGGACTGGTAATTCCTGATCAGAGCATGTAAAAACGTCTTATTGCTTCCTTACCTTTAAGGTTGTTTTTGCCCATGATGACGCTTGTACTAGCAAGGTCCTTGCCGGGACTGCTAAAATCATCCTTTTGATTCCTTGTCTCTAAGGTTGTTTTTATCCATGATAATGGTTGTATTAGGAAGGTCTTTGCTGGAACAGCATGGATTTTCAAGACTTGTTGCAATTTTTGTGCTTTCAAGCAATGACAAGGAAAAATACACTCCTCTGGAGCCATAAAAGTGCAATTATTAACCAAATGGATAAGTAGTAGTTAATCTAATTCCTCTAAAAAAAATTCGCCTATAACAGCTAATTAGTACAAATAGATACTCCCTCTTTTTACTTTTGGGACATGTTCACTAGAAGTCCTAAAACATGTAGCGAAAGTGCAAGTGAGTCCTACAACTTGCAAAAAATGCAAATAAGTCCTAAAACTTGTCAAATTCGTTCAATTCAGTCCCTCCGTTAGCGCCGTCTAATTAGTCTCACAGAAAATGCTGACGTGGCTTATTTTATTATTTTATCTCTCCTAGGTGGCAATTAACGTCCATTGCTGACTCCATGTCTTCAAAACGACGCCGTTGTGGAGAGTCGTCGGCCTTACGATGTCGTTCCTACCCTATTAATTAAAATAACTAATTTTAAAGAAGCATTCCTGAAATATTCATCTCTGCATCAGTCGACATTTTTAGCAATTTCAACTTGTGTGGATTGTTGTAACTGGGTTCCAATTTCCATCCCTCGTCCTGTCTTCATATTTCCAGCATGATGGTTTTACCTTTAGCAGTCTCCTTGTTCTCGATATATTCTGCATTCCTCTCATATTTTCGCTTGTTTACCTTAAGGCCCCTCTTTTAGGAGGAAATCAAAAAGTAAACTAATCTGAGGCTAAAGAAAAATACCTACAATGAAATGTTAAATTTTGTTTTCAACATGCACTTGCAGGCAATGCTGATATGTCTGATCTGCTTTCAAGCATGGACAACCATATTGCAAAAGCGAAAGAGCAAGCTCTTAGCCAAAGGGATATTTTGGATAAGGTAGAGAAATGGAAGTATGCAGCGGAAGCGGAGAAATGGCTTGATGATTATGAAAAGGTATCGAATCTCAAGAAGCTTGAATTGCTTTGCAGCACAGGCTGGTGGTAGATATATCTAGTACTCTAGCTTTTGCACTGGTTTTACAAAATGGCATGTCAAGTTTTCAAGGAGATATCATAATTGAAAGGTGAAGCCCAGGCACTGTCCAAACATGCAGAAACAAACTATGGATGCTTTGAGAAAGTAACAACTCAATGACTTTTTTTGTGTGTGGAACGTTCACTTTGTGATGGCTTGTTTTTGGAAATTGTATTTGGGGAAAATTGTACTCAATTTAGCTTGGGAAAAATTGAGTTTGGATTTAGGGAAAATTTTTAATTTTCCCCTCAAATTTCGGAAATTTCCCTTATTTTCTCCTATTTTCTTCCTTTCTCCCTATTTTTTCTATTTTCCTTCTATGTCTCGCGCGTGGGCCATCCAGACTCAGCCCAGCCCTTCCTTTTCTCCTGTTCTCCTCTCGGGCCCAGCTTCCTTTCTTTCTTTTCTTTTCCTCCTGGCTCGGCCCAGCTCCGTCTCCCTTTTCTTTGGCCCATTATTCTCCTCTACACGCGCGAGTCAGCCTCCAGCTGCGCTGGCTGCCAGGGAGGCATGGCCAGCCACGCGGCACGGGCGCACACGACCCCTGGCCACGCAGCAGTGCCTCGCGCTAGCTGGCCTCCCTCGCCACGTTAGCTCTTCGTCCTCCTCCTCTCTCCCTCACGCGAGCCCTCCCAGGTTTCAGAAAACCCTAGCCGCCACGAATGAGCTTCCTGGACGCTATTCGACCCAAAAATGACACCAGCTTCACCATGACACCTCGCATAGACCAACGGAGCTCCCAACCGCCGCCTTGTGCTCCTTCGAGCTCTCCAACGTCCCCAATCCCAAACCCTAACCTCTGATTTTGGCCGCTGCCTAAAACTTCCCTCGCTATGACGATTGGAGCTTGCCGTGACCCTCATCAACACCTCAAGCCACTCCAGACATCGTCCAACAGTCTCGCCATCGCCACGGTCACGCCCAGCTTCGTCCCTCAGCTCAAACAACCAGGACTCAAGCTCACCTAACCTCCCCTGCTTTGCTTCCAGCTTCCCATCGCCTCGGCTCGTTGAGTTCGGCCACGATTGGCCCTGTTCAGCCTTGAATCGAGCCGTCCAGCCATCCCAGAGCTCTCAATCACCTTGTCCAGCAAACCAGGCGCCTCTGTTCAGCTTGCTGGAAGTCCAAGCTTGCTCGCCGAAAACTTCGCCGAAGACCTCGCCGGCGACCAACCAAAAACTCGCTGGCAACTCACTGGAAAATCTATTGTCGTCACCGTGAAGTTTGGGACACAATTGTGTGTTCAAAGTGCAAAATTCAATGACTAATTGGGTTCGCCGTCACCAATTAGACCCTAAAGCTTGGATTGGAGGAGAGTCTACCTCCTAATCCCCAATTGGAGCAGTTAATCGCTCTAATAGTTAATTATTAGCTTAATTGGGTGAATTTAGTTGTCAATTGGATGGTTAGGGGGTAATTTAGTGACTTTTGGAAGAATTAGTGGTGATTTGGTAATTTTGGTTAATTATGGGTAGTTTGGTGAAATTGGGTATCTAGAGGGAAAATTGGTAATTTTGGCTAGTTAGCTATTGGAGTTGATTTAGTAATTTTGAGAACTACTATTAATTTTCCTAATTTTGGCTATTTATGGCCTAATTAGGTCTTTTAGGGGCATTTTGGCAAATTGGAGAATTTAGAGGCAATTTAGTAATTTGTTGGCTTTGGTTAATTTTGATAATTAGTTGGGTGAGAATGGACTGGTAATTTGCACAATTAGAATTTAATTACATCAGGGCGAATTACCTAATTTTGATATTATTCTGGAAATTAATTATATCATTATATTTGGTTATTTAATATCCATGATTGCGCAATTGGCTGTGATTAATAATTAATTGTGATTGACAATTGATTGTGGTTGATACTTGGTTGTGGTTGATAATTGTTTGTGCCTGTTATTTAATTATTTATATTTAAATCGATCCATTAACTGTTGGGGTTAGTATGAGGAGAGACGATTGGGCCTGGAAGCCCATGACGCGATAATTATGTGATCGAATTGGATAGAGACCCTAGAGCGAATTAGGGGGTAGACACGATAAGTTATCTCATATGTACTTATTTTTACAGGTCCTGATCATGCAATCCCTCCTCGAGGACCAGGTAAGGCTAGAGGCACTTAGTGATGCCGTGGAGTTAGTTTATTTTGTTGTAATCAGTTAGGGGTAATTTGAGAGACACGTGACTACCCCTTACCCATGATTTTTGATTGTATTGTAAATGGGTTTAACCTTCGTGTGGTTTATTTGTAATCATCGAACGAGTTTGTTTAAATTAAGCAGTTTTCAGATACCCCGGGATTTGTTCGGGTTTATTTATTTATTAATTTTTGTTGCGTATTTATTTATTTATTTATCTATTTAATAAATTTTAATTGGTCGGCGATTGCTCCTGAGAATTTCGCGAATTTATCAACTGGTAAGGACCATCTTCAGGGATTGTCGCGAGCTCGGTACTGGGGCATGACACACTTTCAGTGAGTATATGTTAATAGTTTTTTTTCATGTCAACGGTTTCCATTTTCTCTTCTTTTGTATGTCAAGTGATTATAATTTTGATTACATCTAGATCATGAGTACTGTGTATGAATATATGTCATCAACCTCCTTGTTGCGGCAATGGGGTGGGGCCACATCCATGACCAAGCATGGTGAGGAAAGGCCCGACCTCACCCGTTAACATCCCTAGTGTTGCCCCTTGGGCCTTTTGTTATGTCACAAGCCTCAGTCATAGCAAACAAACTCTTTACTGCTATAAGATGATTCTTTGAAGAGAAAAGGTAATTAACATGCTGGATTAATTTCTTCTGCTTAAGCTTGTGAATATGTACTGCTTAGAACATAAAATTAGACTTATCTCCATGGGTACGACCATAGGAGATACTCACATTTCTTTTTATTATATTTATGATGAATTGATTAGCCTATTCCAATCTATGTTCAGTTCTATCAGAACTCAGACCTTCATTAGGAGACACATAGCAAGTAATGCGTTTGAGCCGTGTACTTGTTAGGCAATCATGTTTCAAGCTTTAGGCTTTTGAATCCTTAGTTACTCACTTTACTTTTACCTTCGCAGGATGAAAATCGCTATTCTACTGGAAGGGGCGCACATAAAAATCCCAAACGTGCAGAGAAGGCACGGATCCTGGTCAGCAAAATGCCATATGAGCTTTTCATCATCTACAGACATGTCATAACAATAGCTGAGTCCTTGATGATAGGTGGCACGGGGCATTCTTGATTCATTAGTCAAACCGTTTGTCAATCAATACCATTGCTAATTAAATTTTAGACTTGGATTAATCAACATAAGTATAAATCTATACGTCATGGAAGACTATTAAGAGAAGTCCTCTTTTCCTGCACTAACCAAGCTATCTCTCCTTGTTGACACCTAAATTTTGACTAATCTTTGAAATTAAATTACATAAGAAAATCAGGGGTTAGTCTGATCCATGAACAAAGATTTTATTTGCATAATTAATATTTTGCATTGAGTGTAGATCATATGGTTCAAGGATAATCTTACCACGTGTCGTCGCACGTGTAATCGGAGGAGCTTCTAGAAGGTGTGGAATTCAAATTGTGATAGAGATTTTGTTAGTTTCGTGATATTCAATGGATAAAAACAGAGTTTGAGTTATACTTGATCCGCAAGGAGATTTAAAGCTAATGGATATGCACCAATCTTTAAAGGATATCACATGCACCCGATCTCTTCAATTTTCAAAAAAAATTTGAAGCAAACTCCACTCCTCTATAAAATAGATGGATGTGTGGGCATTCGAGGGGGAGGAGCGTGAGACAAGCATGAGAAATTGTTGAGAGAAGGGGAAAAATACGAAAGTCTTCTTCTGGGAAAAGATAACACACGAGAGGAAAAGGGAGGTCTTTTGTGCGAAAAAAAAGTGAGGGCGTGAGGGGGAGGATTTGCAAAGAAAAGGAAAGCGTGGGAAAGGAAAGAAAGTGTCAAAGTCAGAGAGGAAAGAGAGTAAAAAGAGTGAGAATATTGGAGAGGTTTTTGCTGGTGCACTCCGACGACAATTCTCCGTTCGGCGAGTCCTCCTCTACGAACCGCAAACTGGTGTCCGTTTGTTGCATTGCCTTTCATTTGCAGTCCCTTCGTGTCCAACGCAGCTGCGACATCTCCCCGTTACTACTGTAAATTTACATCGACCAAGCACCCCATAGCATCGGTGATTAATTCTGAAGAAGCGTCGCTCGCCTCGCCGCCATCAATTCGTCCACGCAAGCGGCGGAACGCCCCCGTTTCAGCGAAACTCCCGCAGCATTTTCTTGTGCACTACAACCACCCATTGTCGCTGCCAAGTCTTCCAACGCTTAAGGAGTTTGGCCATTGAAGATTCCCCCAGCAAAGCAGCAGGAATCTGGTCCACCGTAGCTTTAGTCAAACGGTGGGAGTTTGACCAAAACGTCCCAGTACATTCAACAAAAAGAATAGAAGAAGGGAGGTGCCACTTTGCTAGTCGCCTGGCTCCCTGAGACCACATCATGCCATCACGTTCGTCCATTCAAGTCCAAAAAGTTGATCTAAAAAATTAGGTAAATATTTTATCCTAGCTTAATTTAGATATTTGATTGGTAAGAGATACTAACTTGATTTTTTTTGAAGCATTTAAATATATCTAGATTGGGAGATTCTAATCCATAACGTGTTTCGATCGATAGTCCGATCTCATACTCGATATACGACTTGCAACCGCACAAAAAAAGAAATCAACAAATCCGATTTCATGCCCGAGATACGATTCATTGATTTTGTTTGTTTTTAAATGGATTTGGTGCTACAAAATTTTTACATCTTGCATTATGGATAATATTCGCGTGAGATTTTATAGGTAGATAGGTTTTACTTATATTCTTTCCTAACTCAAAAAAATACCAAAAAGATTTCTCTTGTTAGTTTTAAGTAAGAATAAAATAATTTAGTTAGAATTTGCATTTTAGGATCTTGTCTATAGTAAAGATAAGATTTTAGTTTAAATTAGGGATAAACATGGTTTAGCTCTTAATTTAAATTAGATTTTATTTAACTATAGATAATTAGTTTCATTAAATAATTTCAAAATTCATGAAAAAATAAAAAAATGCATTTAGAGCTGCATTAAGATAGTTGCATATAGGGTTAATTTCTCATTACATGCATTGCATACACATGAAAAAAAAACCAAAGAAAAAAAATCTTTTTGTTGATTTGCTTCATTAGGTCATCTTTATTTATTATTTTATTTCATTAAGCATTTACATTAATGTTTGCGCACCCGCGTGATCACCATGCATGTTAGGGAATAAAATTGAAATCAATTCAAGCTACTTGCAAAATATTTTTTGAAATAAAGAGAAAATGTTCTCAAGTCCCCGAATTCATAATCCTTGGTTTGTAGGGGTGAAGTACAACTCCCAGTAATTTGCATGGGTTTCTAATTGACCCACCATGAATAGATTAGTGGCGACTCTATTTGAAATTGATCTTGCATGTTAAAAAATTAAAACCTAAGTCGTGAATTGGTAGGAGCTTGGGAGAGCTCGAGCTAAGTTAATTTTAGCAATCCATTTGCCGAACCCTAGGTGGTGCACCTTCGAGGAGGTCGCGACACTCCTGAACGTGTCATTTTCTCCAAGCTTACCCCCATATTGAAGACTACTGAGCAAATGTTTCCGTGATCAGCATCTTCACAATTGTTTATGATTTTATCTCTTGGATTAAATTAAATGTTGTACCTATCATAGCATTTTTTATGGATATAGTCGGATGTCACTAGATGAAAGTATTGTGTCAGGTTTCGATCTGCAGTTGACCAGAAGCGTTTATTTTACTATTTATGATTTGAATGGATGGTTGAATGCTCATGCAAGACAATTTTTCTTGACTAGCTATTACTGAAAGTCTGACATCAAGAGTAAAAGCTTGGGAATCAGAGAAAGGGATCCGTTTCTTGTATGATAAGGTAATCAATCAGCTCATGCATATACTGTTTTAAGTATAATTTAGCATTTTAAGTAGTTTGACTCAAACTGCTAAATAATTCCAGGATCCCCTCTTATGTACTTTGGAGGAGTACACAATGTTGCGGCAAGAGAGAGGAGGAAAAGCGTAGATTTTGGCTATAAACCGTCTAATCTGGCACTGTTTGCATTTCATTATGTTAATATCCATAACACACGGATTTGATTTCCTCTCTTTCACGCATAAAAAAGGCAGCAATTTAATCTCCTATGATCATTTTTTGAAAGATCTCGAAGGTTCTACTATGCTATCTTTCTCATTTAGGACCTTAGCATTGACATTTTTTTATAATTGAAGCTGCGCTTGTGTAGTGAATCTTGCTTTGCCTCCTTTCTGCCTCTTACGGGAGCAGAAACGACTGCAGGAGCAACTTGCCACAGAACAGGAAGCCATCTTCGGTTCCCGGCCCAAGAAACCGCTGGGCCAGAGCACCACCGCCAATACCCTCAATGGAGCACCAATTGGTCGACGGGGTGCCACCCCAGGCCGTCATGGGGTAGCCTCAGGCGGCAAGGAGAGCAGAGACGGCTGCAAGTCTAATGCCGTCTTTCCTATTAACTATGTCGCTCTTTCGAAGGATGTATCCATGTCTCAGGGAAATTGACATATCTTTCTCATTGATACTAATTTCTTTCTTATTTGAGAAAATAGATACCTTGGGAATTGTGCATATGATCATAACAAATAAAAGTCCAACACATTTTTTCATGCCAACCGCTGAAAATGATGGATCTCATCGCGTGCAATTCATGAACCTGACATTTCCGAGCACTTCTCCCTTTCATTAGAGCCCTGGCTCGGTTATGAGCATTAAGCTGCAGGATGTTCAGAAAGGAAAAGGAAACAAAGCAAGTCTTTGCCATCTTGAGAACGAAGCAGACTCGCCAAGTCAGGCCCTTTGCAAAGAAGCTTTTGCCTATTTGACTGGGTTGGGGCAGCGTCACCCACCTCTGGTCGTCTTTCCCTCATCCCAACACCTAATTGTCACCAGCATCGAGCTCTTCGGCGCATGTGAAAGGAATATTAAAGCCCGACCAGGTCATTTATGTGGACTATCGAGTGTTGGCCAATGACACTTGCCAAGGTCAGAAGAGCCTATCTATTCCCATCCCTTTCAGTGTCTGTTATTATTATCAATGTATGCGGACCGATGGTTAGGATGACTGCATACATCACTCAGATCTACATCTACAATCGAAGGTAGTGAAACTGTACCGTGAAACTGCTCTCATGCAAAGAAGGGGGGCTCAGCTCCCAATGGGGCATTCGTTGGATCGCACATCGTGCTTATACCCCATGTTCAAATTAGTGGATTCAAGAGGACCCCCTTCAAATTTTCTGGAGGCGAGAGCCCTGCGGATATCGAGAGGGGGACAATCTCAAGAAACCTCGACTTTGCAGATCACTCCAAAAGAGCCGACCCGATCACTCAGGACATGATTTCGTGCTTTCTGTCGCCACTTGAACTTAGTATAAAATATAGACACAAGTCCTTGCACGTCAGCTTAGAAAAAGGTGAGCCTAGGCTCCATCCAAACGTGGACGCCCACTGTCATGATTTTCCAATTTAGCCTCATTATATCTTGCCATTCACTTCGTATAATCAGAATTTGTTCCAACTTGAAAATCGGCAGGGCGAGCTTTTTTTGATCTGGTGTGAGATATTCTTATTCTTCTTCATGTATAGTGAGAAACACGTCCCACTCATCATCGCTCATTAACTTAACCTTCTCCTTTTTCGTCCGCATTGTGTAACTGTTGACGGGTACCCATCTTGAGCAATTGGGTTGTAAGTCTCTATTGCCGTCCCATCCATCCCGACCGCCAACACGGTCTCCGACGCATGCGGCGTTGGGTCCGCCACGTCTGCATTGCCGTTTGAGGAGGCTTGGAGGCCGTGGGACTTCACACGGACGCAGGCATATGAGGTGAGCATGATGGTGGAGATGAGGATGAGGAGGCTGACGGCAATGGCGCTGCCGTAACCGAGGTCGACTCCAGCCACTGCCGGGGGTTCGGCTGAGGAGGGCATGTGAGAGAAAGAGAAGGAAGCCGCAAAAGCAGTGTGAAATGAGACGGTTCTTAGGAGAGGTTTTCGGAGAGATCAGTATCAAATGGGTGAAATTAATGAGACTCGGAATAAATGAACGTTGGTGAATGCCAAAGTGGAGTGTGAATGAAAGGAGTTTGCAACATGTGCAAACTGATTAGTTCCACTTCCTCAAAAATAGCAACTAGAAAACAACCGCCTAATACAAATAACATGATTTAATACGAAGACAAAGAGAACTAAGCAACAGAACATTACAGTAGCACTAGCACTAAGACAACTCCAATAGTCGCTAGCGACAGTGAATTCACAATTCCTAGAGTTCTCTATACTGCACCAATAAGGAGAACTGCAAATTCATCTTTATTTCTAGTGATGCACATAGCGAAATTGCAAGTAATTAACACTCAAAGTCACTTAAACTCCAATCCGATGGGGCTCAAATTCTCTTGCATGATACTTCGGAGGCAATCCACCATGAACGGAGTGAGATGGTTAACCCAATCACCCACCTCGCCTTTCCTAAAAAAGCTTTTCTTCTCTAGGGTTTTACCAGGCAATTTGCCGGATTTGTCGACCTCCAGGTCCCTGAGGGTCTTCAAGCTACACAATTTGGCTATCTCTTCAATCATACCTCCCTCCTCTTCCTCCTTAGTGAAGGGAAGCCTCACAAGCTCGGCCACCTTCTTCAGTTGTCCTCCAATATCTTCCTTCAAGTCCTCATACTTGAGGAACATCACCATGTGTGGCCTCTCCAAGCTCGCTTTCCAGTACCCCATCATGTGCTCCCAAAAGGGACCGAACGGGATTTTACCTTGGCAATAGGTCTCGAAATGCTCTTCGAAGGACCACTCCAACTGCTTCTCCGATCACGCCATCTCGAGGAAGAAGTGCCAAGAGGAAACTACGGTGTCCAATGGGTTCCGGCAAATGTAAATGATCTTGCAGTTTGACTGCTTGACGCACTCTGGCAAGCTCGGATAAGGGAGGTGCGTAGAGAAGAGCCGAGGTTCCTCCATGTCATCGAGATGGAATCTCGGGTTACACTCGAAGTCAAACTCAAAGCTAGGGACGAGTTCATGTGGGCTTGAAGTGAGCAAAGGTGTGTTTGAGAAGTTGAAGCGGAAGCGATTGACGATGGAGAATGCTATGGCCTTGAGCCAGGTGGTTCCCGATTTGGGCTCAGAGGCTAAAAAAATGTCCTTGCCTTTGGCCTTGAAGCGCCTTTGGGACGCGACCACATTAGGAAGCCTAAGGATTGGGCACCAAAAGTTTTGATAAAGGCAACAAGGCTTAAAACCTAGTGCTTTCTCTTGGGGAAGCGAAGCAATCAACTCATCAATGGCCTCCTGCTCAACTTCTCCCATTCCCATGAGGTTCCACCGCAAAACACTTTATGGTTCACCTTTCTTTTTCACTGCTTTATAGATGTCCTATACCGCCGGTCACATGAGAAAGACAGCTTTGTGAATTTGACATGTGATTCATATGATTTAATAATTGAGATATAATAATTTCAAAAATCCATCGCGTTCATAAAAATTATGTCTATCGACTTCTTGTGCAAGCACCTTAATCAATCTCAGTAGAATTCACGTTTCTTTGAGGGATCCCCTGGAGTTTCATTAGCATGCTGATTGAGTCACTGCCATACATTCGATTGAGGACTTGATTGGGTTTGATTTGTATTCTACTTCTTGTTTACCCCTTTTTGAGGTCCGAAAGTGGCAGTTCTCGCTTGATGGATTCAGCAAGCGCGCCTTGGTTCTGGGTTTTCAGACAAAGGACAAGTTCGCGGGGGGAATGGAAGTGAGCAAGATTGAAGTGGAAAACACCGGGGCCTTCAGCTAAGTGGTTCCTGTTTTAGGCCGAGAGATTAGAACAACGTCTTCGTCTTTGGCTTTCAAATGCCTTCGTTGAAAGGATGGTGTTTGGGGAACAAAAAGTTTTTGTGAAGGCATAGTTTAGGAGCCAGGAACCCTCTCTCTTTGTGAAGTGTTCACACTAGAAAATAGCCAACCATTATTATCGATGAGTGGTGAACTCAACTGCTTATAGTAGGGCTTGGTCCGGATGATAGTCAAGGCAATTGACTTGAAGAATTCCTCGAAGAAATTGACGGCTTATCAGTAAAGTCATTAAAAATGGACAAGGAGGAAATTATCGAGGAAGACCGTTACCAGTCGACAAAGCTCACCACTAGTCCGCTACTTCAGTTCTTTTGCTAAAGCGTTTGAGTTAAAAGACAATAATGATGTATCGACTCCAATAGCAAGCGATATATGATTATCTCAGTGATCTTGGAAGTTCTAACTTTGCTTTGGATAACGATGACTAGGATGTAGCGTCAACTGTAGTTGGTGTGTAATAAATATTTGTAGCTTCAACTTGCGTGTCGGCTCTTTATTGTTTTTGTGGCGACTCTCATTATTGAATGCCACTTGCCATCTTGCCCCTTAAAACATATGTCAATTCTTGGAAAGGCAGTATATATCCATGTCATGTGACTAGACAGAGAAAATATTAGGTGCAATTGTGATCCCACCTCATTTATGCATTAATCCACTGGGTGAACAGCAAGTGGCACAGTGCGGGCCCACTGTCAAAAATTGGAAAGCCTTTCTCTTTCCTCTCTACAATCCCATGAGACAACCGATCTCTTGGCGAAGTCGTAGTCGAGAGACCTGCGATCTCGGCCACGGTGGGGGAGAACGAGAGGAGGAAGATGTTGTAGAGGGTCTCGCCACGGAGGCGGGATTTGAGGGAGATGGGGTTGGTGGATGGCGAGGGGGAGGGAGAGAGATCGGAGGGGTTGGAGGAGGAGCGGACCGGGGTCAGAGCTTTGAGGTGCAGGGGCTTGTGATTCGGCAGAGTCGCGGATGGAATGGAGAAGAAAGGGGAAGGCTTTGGGTTTCTGAGAGTGGAGAAGGATGAATCGGTGGTCCGGGACACAATGGCGACGGCGGCGGCAGCGGTTGTTGTGGCCGCCATACTCAGGCTGTGTTTGGTTCAGCATTTGCAAGGGACTTTAGGCAAATGGGAATGCTAAAAGTCCAAAGCCCCTCGAGAGAATGCGAAAATGTGTTTGGTAAAAATATTTTTATAAGGGGCTTTGGGTTGAATGAAGTGTTTGGCAAAACTTGTTTTGGAATGGGCTTTCTGCAAAGTCCCCAGACTGAAGCACCAGTAGGCTCGTCTCCACGACTCCACCAAGCAAATGGCCGTTCATGGTCAGCAATATCAGCAATCAGAAAATCGACCCTTGCTTTCTTGCAACTTGCCCACGAATCCTCCGCGAAAGTGTGCTTGCTATTCTTTTCATCCCTTCGTCTTTTCACCTCAAATCGATGTCGAAAGATAGACGACTGTTGACGCCAAGAGTCCTAGTTTGCTTCCCCGGTTCCCATCCATGCTTTTATTACGAAAACAACTAACTCAAATCTTTGTTCATCTTCTTCGTTTGGTTGCGGACAAATCGTCCACCTTCCTCAGAGCAACCAACGCGACCCAAGCAAGGCCAACGACCCAAGCGAGGTCGCGACCCACGCTACACCAACGCGACCGAGGGGAGGCCGAGATCCAAGCGACCCACGCGACCCAGACGAGGCCGCGACCCAGGCGAGGCCGCGGAGGTTGCGCGACCTCAGGCGAGGCAACGCCGAGGTCGCGCAACCTCGGACCAACTTAGATCTGGCCCTTTACAACCCAGGCGAGGCCGCAGAGACACCCTTCGACGACCAACGCGACCCAGGCGAGGCCGCGGAGGTGGCTTGACCTCAGGCGAGGCACTGTCGAGGTCACGAAATGAAGGTTGAAGAAGATGCTGTGAACTGGTAAAAACGAAGCTGAAGGTTGAAGAAGATGAACAGCATTTCTTGGGGCAAAAGTGGAACACAAAGTTATTAGCGAGGGTAATATTGGGACAGAAAAAAATTCATTAAACCCACCACAATAACTTTCCGAAAAATGCTAAATGCTCAAGGCTAGTTGGAGTAGCCTTCTACTTTCAGCATTCCAAATGCCAACTTTCATCTCAAAGCTGAAAAAAAAATCTCACCAAACACCCTGGCATTTGCCCAAGGGGCTTTGGAGCTCGAAGGGGCTTTCCAAAAGCCCAACCAAACGCACCCTCAGTGGGTGTGGAGAAGGATGATTGGGCAGTCGATTGGCACGAACTCCCATTTGCTTTTACGGTTGTTTACATAACTTTACCAATAGCATTAGTTAAACAGTTATGAACAAAATAATCACAATGCGAATATAAATTCCTAGTGAAGTCCTTGTATCCAATTGTAGAGAGGTAGATAATTTGTGATTTAGTAAGTGAGCCCATCAGTTATTAATAAGATAATCATATTACCACTCTAGCACTTCCCAGTAAACTACCCAATATATTGAGCTATTGCTATTAAACCTGACATACAGATATTAAATTATGAATAAAAATTGCGATATCATCATTTTGAAATCCAGTGTCTTGCGGTAGATTGTAAGCGTGCTCCTTATGGAACCATCTGCTGAAGTTCCTGTTTAAATGGAATAAAATATGCTTTTATGTAGTAAACTATTCTATGATTTATCATTTGAACTTCGAACGGTGCCTTTTAAAAGTGATGAGTGCAAAACATGTCTTCAAGGAAATAACATGTGCAATCTGAGACTATGGACATATAATAGAAGATCATAATGTCCTCCTCAATCGTATAAGGAGCAATTTAAGACTTTAAATCCCCCAGTTTCTTCATTTTGTCAAGCCCAGCAAATTTCCTATGCAAAAAATTAATGCAAGGAAGTAATATGTGCAAAATTTGACCCTTGCATATGTAAAAATGTCTACGTGGAAATAATAAGTGCAAAAAATTATCATAGATCATTGTCCTCATGGAATTTCATTCCTGCTAAACATGTCTACCATTACAAAACATATACTACAACTTATACATGCCTTCACACAAACAATGTCTACTAACCCAGTCTATGGCAAACTTAGCACATCCTCCCCCTTCAACTTTCATCATACGAGAGCTAAAATCACTATAATGACACTAACATTGAACTCCTAGAACACAATCAACATTGTCTTCGATCTTATAATTTTCTTTCTTGAATTTTGCCGCATCTTGTATCACACATTTCAATTGTGTCTTGAGATTGCTCCCCATTAAATCTTTTTAACACAATCTTGGTGATTGAGTATTTTTGCATAAATCCATCTAATAAGTCAACATCCTGCTCCAAGTTTATATCTTCGACAACTATCATATCTTTTTCCTCGATCCTGCTTGGGCCACAAAATTAAATTACGAACATATCGTTTTCGATTTCGATGGAAGGGACCATTGTGCGTGGTTGCCAAAACTCAGTTGATTTTTCATGGATCTCAGATGTCGCTGAGACTGGAATTAGGGCCATTAGGTTCGTATTTAATACTACAGTGACTAATTGGACAGTTAGGATAACTGCCAAATAAGTCCTAAATCTTTTGCTACTTTGTCGATTCAGTCATAAACCTTTTTTTATGCCAAATAAGTCCTAAACTTTTTGTAACTTTGCCGGTTAAGTCCTTTTGGAGGATTTTGGCTAGAAAATGCCTACATGGCGATGACATGGCGCGCCGGACCTCACCAATGATGACGTGGCGACGATGTGACGATGATTGGACCCCATTTTTTTCTTTTTTTTCCTTGTTTTTCTTTATAAAAAAAAAACTACTTGGCCGGCGAGCTCTGACGGCAGGTAAAGCTCACTGGCCGCGGGCGAGGGTGGGGGAGGCTGCCGTCGCCCTCGCCCGTGGCTGGCAAGGGCCGAGCAAGCTCACCCCTGGAGTTTGTAGATCTGTAAAGGGATGAGCTCACCCAGCCCAGATTTGGGCGAGGGCCGACTTGGGCGGGGCGAGCCTGCCCTTGCAGTTTGCAGGGGCGAGCCTCGCCCGGCCCAAGTTTTGGTAAAGGCAATGAAAAGGAAAAGCCAAGCCATTCCCTGGGGGAAGCGAAGCAATTAGTTCATCAATGGTCTCCAGTCATGTTCTTTAGCACTAAGGATGGTGGACAGCAAAAAACTTTCTAGTGTTCCATGGTGATACCACTCGGCTTGGCGACTGAGCACGAAAACAAGCAGATGAATCTGAAGAACTAATCTTTTTGTTGCTATAGCGTGTTGGTTTTTCATTTTTCTAGTCATTGCTTTATTCACGTGAAGAATGAGCAAAGACCCCTAATTAATGATTAATTTATTAGCTATTGATATCTCGCCCGCAACCTCGATTTGGTTACGCAATTTTACTAACACAAGAACATTAAAAAATCACCATTAAATCGTTATTGCTAAATGGATTATGAATTTTCCCATTAAACCATTTGGAAAACCTTCATATAGCAAGCTGGTTTAGTCATTGCATGATTAATGATTGAGTAATTGGTTAGGATCGATTTGAGCTGTACCTTCTTAAAGCATCTTTTCTTGGAAGATGCTGCTGAGGCGTTCCATCATGAAAGGAGTGAGATGGTTAACCTAATCGTGCACCTCACTTTTTCTGAACAAGTTTCTTTTCTCATTCTCGAAAATTGTCGAGAGTAATTTGGCATACTCATTGGCCGGCAGACCACCTTTATTTCAGGGGTCTTCGAACATCACCCTTCAAGTCCTCATACCTGAGGAAAAACACCTTGTGTTGACCTCTCCAAGCTCTTCTTTCAGTACCGCACTATGTGATCACAGGAGGGCCCGAAACTGATCATTCCTCAGCAGAAGTTCTCAAAATACTCTTTTAAATCATAAAAAATAAGGCATCGCATACCCTTGAAGTTGAAAAATGATGGCGGACCCCTTAATTGATTCCTTGCAAGCTATTGCTATTAATTTATTGTGCCTGGGACTTAATCAATTTTAATATGATGCTAGGTAGAACTCTTTTGTCGGTCCTTTGGATGATGTGCACGAAACACATGATTTGTGCAAAGCAATAATCCGCAAGGCCTTTTCATTGGGGACTCGTAGGTGCTTCATCAGCAAGCTGGTTTAGTCTTAATTGGCACATCCATAATTCAGTAGTTGATTAGAATTAATCTGAGTCGTGTCTTCTTCAGGCATTAACGCCGTTGCTCTCAATTTCTGGTTTTCATATATCAAGAAGTTACCTCATACACAGAGATACTAGAGTTGGGGTTCCATCAAGATATATAGGCGCGAAAAGAATGTCAATGAGACTTTTAGGCCTATTTCTAAGAGATATAACATTATCGTGATCTCCTTCAAATTTTTTTCCCTTTCCCACTTCGCACCCACGTTATTTTCTGCAAGACTCCTGTTTTGCTGTATCATGATTACCACATTTATGCTATACAGTGTGACTCGATTGAAACACGAGGATTTTCGGTCATTTTGTTGCGGTACATATCATGAGCTACCTTTCAAGCATCAAAGTAAGTCTATAACTCATGTATAGTCAAACCAAGCCATCCATTTTACATTAGGGATTTACTCAATGTTAGGATCGACGCATAATCGCAATAAAGTAAAATGAGTGAAAGGGAGAGAAAATTGAGACACGAGGTTTTATCCTGGTCACCCTTAAACTAGGGCTACGTCCAGCAGAGGATTCCACTATATCAGTACCTCACTCTCTCATTACAACTCTCAGTGCAAGAAGCAAAACTCTTCTTTCGGTGCAAGAAGCAAAACTCTTCTTTCAGCGCTAGAAGCAAAACTCTCATTTCAGTGCAAGAAGCAATATTCTGCGCAAGAAGTAAATCTCCACGCAAGAAGTAAAAAGAGTATATATATGGCAGTAGCTATTCATGAGCCTAAGCTCAAACTACTAATTGATAGCAATAGCTATTCACATAGGACCCACGTACTTTTCTGTTGCAGGGGAGTATGAACCACACCCCAATATTCTCTCATTTGATGAATACTTCCCATGCTTCTTTAGACCCAATTCAGTTTTATTTTTATCTAATGACTCCGTCTCATCTTTCATAGATTTCTCCCACTGTTTGGCATCTTCTGCACTTCTTGCTTCTTGAACAATATTTGGATCGTCATTTGTAACAGTCAGAACGCAATTTTCATTACTGGCAAATAAGGTATACCTCTGAGGTGTTCTAGTCTGCCGTGTGGACCTCCTTAAGGCTAGTTCAGGTAGTGCTTCAACTTCAAATTCAATATCAGAATCTACAATATCATCCTCTACATCAGGCTCATCAGCTTCAGAATCTGAATTTTCTGCTTCAACTGGTGTAGCCTCTGTTTCTCCCTGTAAACCAACATTTAACTCAACCGTCTGTGGTTCTTCAGGAGCTTGTGAAACAACCTAATTCACCCTAGATTCTCTGAACACCACATCCCTGCTATAGACAATACGTTTAGTATCAGGATTCCACAGCTTATATCCTTTAATGCCATCCTTGTATCCAATGAAGATGCACTTTTCTGACTTGCTCTTAGGCTTATTCCTCTTTTCCTTTGGCACATGCACATATGCTTCGCAGCCAAACACTCTAATATAATGTATATTTGGCTTCTTCCCAAACAATGCCTCAAACGGTATCTGATCCTTTAAAGATGACATGGGAGACCTGTTCTTCATATAACAAACAGTAGCCACTACTTTTGCTCAAAATTCAGCTACTAAACATGCATCACTCAACATAATTCTTGCCTTCTCCATAAGAGACCGATTAACACTCTCTGCAATGTCATTTTACTGAGGTGAATAGGGCATTGTTTTTAGCCTTACAATACCACTAGTAGCACAAAATTGATCAAATTTCGCTGAACAGAATTCTCCTCACTTGTCAGTTCGCAAAATTTTAATTTTTCTATCAAATTGATTTTCCATCAAAGTTTTGAACTCACGAAATTTTTCAAACACGTCATCTTTACTTTGCAAAAAATATATACAAACATATCTGAAAAAATCATTAGTAAAAGAGACATAATACCTTGATTTTCCAAAATATGCTACAGGTTTATGACCGAAGACGTCACTGTGGATTAAATCTAGAATATATTTCGCTTTCCCTCCTACGGATTCAAAAGAAACCCGATTATGTTTTCCATGTAAACAATGTTCACAGAATCCGAAACCCATAGAACAGCTTGGAATTCCATCTACCATCTTCTTTGAAGTAAGGGTCACCAAGCCTTTTTCACCAATATGACCCAATTTTCGATGCCACAACATCGTCTGATCTTCTTTCACCTACTCCGTGATATAACTCTCGCCACTAATCACTATGCTTCCTAGTAATTTCCACAGTTTTCCTTCCCGTTCGCCTCTAGCAATCACCATTGATCCAAGAGTTAACTTGCATGAATACTTATCGCTAGTGAAAGTAATGCCGGCATCTGCCATAGTTCCCACAAAAATAAAATTTCTAGTAAGACCGGGAATATGCGTCACATCTGGAAGATTCTTGATTGTCCCATCTTTCATCTTCAGCTTCACCTTTCCGCAACCAACAATATCAAACATCATATCATCTCCCAACCGTATTGTACCTCCTTGATATGGCTCATAACAGCAGAACCAATCTCGATGAAGTGTCATGTGGAAAGACGCTCCAGTATCAATTATCCATGCACTACAGTCAACATGAGATGAGTTACAAACGAGATACATATCTCCTGCACAATTGTCACCGTCTTCCTTTAAACTAGACGATTGTGCCTCATCTCGCTTCTCTGGACCCACACTTTTACTTCTGCAATCCTTCTTCAAAAGTCCAGCTTTTCTGTACTTCCAACATTTAATTTCAGATCGATCTCGACTTTTAGATCTTCCTCTGAATTAATTTCTGCCAACAAATTTGAATTTAAATTTTTCATTGTTCCTTCCTCTTACGAAAAGATCATCATTTGTTGTATTATCAGAACTTGCTCTCCTCATCTCCTCAGACAATAAAGCAGATACAATGTTCTCAAAGGATAGCGCACTAACACCAGTGTCAATCGAAACAATTATATATTCCCATGAATTCGACAGTGAACACAACAAAGTACATGCTTTATCTTCTTCATCTAGATTAACATCAATAGATGCAAGCTACCCATATCTTGTGTTAAATTCATTTAAGTGTGCAGAAATGGAATCACCTTCACTCATCTGGAGATTGTAAAGTCGCCTCCGTAGATATAATCTGTTCACAAGCGATTTGCTTTGATAAAGGCTTCCCAACTTAGTCTAGAGATCTTTCGCTATCTTTTCAGAGGTCATGTTCACCAAGACATTATCAGCAAGACATAGCCAGATCAGGCTTCACACCTTCCGATTACTACTAATCCATGCCTTCAATTGATTTGATGCAGACACAATATCTTCTTCCTTCGCCTTTTCCTTGGTAATCGCATCGGGTTTATCTTCCTCAATCACGTACCACAGATCTCTATCCACGAGCAAAGCCTCCATCTTCAGTTTCCATAACTCAAAACCATTTCCTCCGAACTTATCAACTTCAATTCGCGATTGACCCGCCAACATCTTCCAAAGATTCAATTTTTTTTCAGATCTCTCTAAACCAAGAGAAAGAAAAAACTAACCTCAAAACTTTGGCTCTGATACCAGATGTTAGGATCAACGCATAATCGCAATAAAATAAAACGAGTGAAAGGGGGAGAAAATTGAGACACGAGGTTTTATCCTGGTTCACCCTTAAATTAGGGCTACGTCCAGTACATGATTCCATTATATCAGCACCTCACTCTCTCGTTACAACTCTCAGCATAAGAAGCAAAACTCTTCTTTCAGCGCTAAAAGCAAAACTCTCCTTTCAATGCAAGAAGCAATATTCTGCGCAATAAGTAATATTCTGCATAAGAAGTAAATCTCCGTGCAAGAAATAAAAAGAGTATATATATGGAAGTAGCTATTCATGAGCTTAACCTCAAACTCCTAATGAATAGCAATAGATATTCACGTAGGACCCACGTACTTTCCTGTTGCAGGGGAGTATGAACCACACCCCAATACTCAATAGGCTGCTTTTCATGATCTCGCAACACTCGAATTTAGATCATAGTCAATTATGTATGGCAAGAACTAAATCGGGACAAAATCGAGAGTAGACTACTTGAAGTTGAGGCGGGAAAAGAATGGATTAGGTTTCACAGTATTATTTTCAAGTATGGTGATTAATGTTAGGCAGTTAAACCGAATCATCTGCCTTAATTGGTAACTTATTAAGCTCGATGGGACGACTCCAATGATGCCTGTTGTGCTGGGTGGGCTTGAGCAAGTTTTAGACCTCCATGGGTATATCTGCTCAATAATTAAGGTTCAACTGATTTCGTGTTTGTGGCTAGGGGATGCCCGATTGGATTTAGTGTGAATACAGTGTGACATGCTTCCTAAGTTTAAGGTTGCATTCTTTTCACTGAAAATAACTTTCAGGAAAATAAAATAGTTAAGGAAAATATTTTCTATCAATGGAAAAACACATTCAAAAGTAGGGAAAATATTTTTCACTTTTTAGAGAGCGAAAACATTTTCTGCTTTCTTTGTTTATCTTTAAATATTATGGCATGTAGCAATGTGCGTTAACCTCGTCCAAGGCTGACGAGCTGGTGGCCTCTGGCAACAAGCTTGTAGCCTCTCGAGGCGAGCTCGAGACTTGCCTTAGATTAGCAAGTTCGTGGCTTATGGTGGCAAGCCAGGAGCTCGTTGGAGCTTAGTGAGGCTTGTGGCCAACGACCGATCAATATAAAATAAAATATATATATATTGATAATTTTCTTTAAGTTTCAAACGAACACCTGAAAATATTGTCATTTTCCTGGAAAATAACTTTCTAAAAAATATTTTCTAAAAATGTTATATTTTCCGTGAAACGAATGGAGCCTAACTATGGATTCTTTACATCTTCTTAATGTTGCAATAAGATAGTTTAGTGTTCTCTCTCTCTAGATAGTTTAGTGTTTTCTCTCTCTCATCCCCAAATTTCAAAATTCCTATTCAGTTCTGAAAAAATCACCATATAAAAACAAAGTAAATAAGAAATAGATTACCATCAAATTGATTATCTGTCACTCATGTGGCTGGTTAGATCAATTAATCTAAAACCATGTAGCTCATGGAAAACTAGTAACAGGGCGCCATATAAAGTTTTAGGTACGTAGTGGGGCTTGGGGGCTTGCTTGGTTCTTTTGCTGTGTAGGGCGTGGTGGTGCATGCTAGTTAAAGTTTGTGGGAGAAGTGTAAATGTTTGATAATTCTATTAATAATGTTCAGACTTTGTATCGGCGTGCTACTAAATGAGCCATACTGCAGATTGTGATCTCGTTCGCTAATATCAATTGTGGGATTGTAGGAGTTTACAGCATCAGATTCTGTCTATCGCCGCAACCACATATTGTTTTTCTTTCCTTACACCTGATCAGCATCAAGTAGTTGTTTGGTCTCTAGCGAAGAGAATTCACAATTTCCTGAGTTCTCTATACTACAGCAATAAGGAGGACTGCAAATTCATCTTTATTTCTAGTGATGCACATAGCGAAACTCCAAGTAATTAACACTCAAAATCACTTAAAGTCCAACCCAAAGGGGCTCAAATTCTCTTGCATGATGCTCTTTAGGCGATCCACCATGGACGGGGTGAGATAGTTAACCCAACCACCCACCTTGCCTTCCCTAAAGAAACTTCTCTTCTCGATGGTTTTTCCAAGCAATTTGCCGGATTTGTTGACCTCCAGTTCCTTGAGGGTCTTCAAGCTGCACAATTTGGCTATCTCTTCAATCATACCTCCCTCATCTTCCTCCTTAGTGAAGGGAAGCCCCACAAACTCGGCCACCTTCTTCAGTTGTCCTCCAATATCTTCCTTCAAGTCCTCATACTTGAGGAACAACACCCTGTGTGGCCTCTCCAAGCTTTCTTTCCAGTACCCCATCATGTGCTCCCAAAAGGGCCCGAACGGGACTTTACCTTGGCAATAGTTTTCAAAATGCTCTTCGAATGACCACTCCGGCTGCTTCTCTGATCGCGCTACCTCGAGGAAGAAGTGCCAAGAGGAAACTACAGTGTCCAATGGGTTCCGACATATGTAAATGATACAGCAGTTTGACTGCTTGACACACTCTGACAAGCTCGGATAAGGGAGGTGTGTAGAGAAGAGCCTTGGTTCCTCCAAGTCATCAAGATCGAATCTTGGGTTATGCGCGAAGTCAAACTCGAAGCGAGGGACGAGTTCATGTGGGCTTGAAGTGAGCAAAGGTGTGTTAGAGGAGTTGAAGCGGAAGCGATTGACGATGGAGAATGCTATGGCCATTAGCCAGGTGGTTCCTGATTTAGGGTCAGAGGCTACAATAATGTCCTTGGCTTTGGCCTTGAAGTGCCTTTGGACCGCGAGCACATTAGGAAGCACAAAGGTTGGGCACCAAAAGTTCTGGAAAAGGCAACAAGGATGAAAACCTAGTACTTTCTCTTGGGGAAGTGAAGCAATCAACTCATCAATGGCCTCCTGCTCAACTTCCCCCATTCCCATGAAGGTTCCAGTGCGAAACACTCGAGGGTTCGCATTTCATTTTTCACAGCTTTATAGATGTCATATAACTCTCAATCACATGAGAAAAACAACATTGTGAGCCTCACATGAAATTCATATGATTTAATAGTTGAGATATAATAATTTCAAATATATTGCGTTCAGGACTTCTCGTGCACTCGCCTTAATCAATCTCAGTAGGATTCAATTTCTTTTAGGGACCCACTGGAGTATCATTAGCATGCCAATTGAGTCAATGCCATACATTCAATTGTGTACTTGATTGGGTTTGATTTTTCTTGTACTTCTTATTTACCTCTTTTTGAGGTCTGAAAGTGGCAATTTGATCGCTGATGGATTCAACAAGCGTGCAGATGTGTATGAGAAAATATTGGGTACCTGGTAAGTACCACGTCAGCGGTGCCTGAGTCCATTCAGTGGACACCATGTGGAATTTTGTAGGTACACGTCAGTCGGGCGAGAGATGAGAGATACCTAATATTTTCTCCTTCACTATGCACTCCCTCTCTCTCTCTTTCTTTTGAAATACCGCGCTCCTCTTTTTTACTAAGCACCCTCCCTCCCTTTCACTACCCCTTGTGTCTCCGACATGGACGATGTCGTTGCCTCAATTAACAATATTTTAAAATATTTAGGATTCAATTCATATAATTAAAAAAATTATGACTAAATTGACAGTGATACGTCTTCTGTTGATTTTGTGACCTGAAATCTCATCTGTAGACAGCAAGGATAAGGGAGAATCGGAGAAGAAGGGGTTGTAATTATTGGGAAGATATCACTCAATCGTCACAACAACAACTTCATGGACACATAGGGACTTTAAATAACCTTTTGAATTTTTAAGTGATGATCCTTCGGTTGACAGTGATATGTCTTGTCTTGATTTTGTGGCCTGAAATCTCCTCTGTAGACAGCAAGGACAAGGGAGAATCGGAAAAGAAGAGGTCGTAATTATTGGGAAGATATCACTAGAAAATATTAGGTGCAGACGTTGTGCCAAGTAGGACAATGCAGTCGTTCATCAATCGTTTGACACATGTCCAAAGTGGGCCCATATGTTAGTCCGGTTTTCCCCTCTTCATTCTTCCAGTTTTACCCCCTTCTTTCTCCCCTTCTGCACTTCCTCATGTCGCTCCTTGTCAAAAAGTTAAACAGTGCCTAGGCGAGAAGAATTGGTCGGCCGGTTGGTATTGAACTTCTCCATCTTTTTACAGCGGAGCAAAAGATAATCCAGCTTTGTTAATATGGGTCAACTTTTGTTTTTTTAATATGATGATCCATCGAGCATGGAATATAAATATTGAAATTTGAGGATTAGAAAGAGAGACTAAGTCTACGATACGAAAGGATTGGTATGAATGACTAAATAATCAACAAACAATCGTAAGTTCGATTTGACAAGGACCAACCCATAGAACTTGCCCACGTCTTATGCATGTCTGAGATTTGCTTAAGAGTCTACGACGGGGCCATCAATGCGCCAACTGTGTAGTCCCATTCCAAAGATAAAAAAAAGTTAAATGCCAACTGGCTGTGCAGTCGTTCTGGCCTAGCCAACGTTAGCTTTTCTGACATGCGATTTATAAGATGCGGACCCAATAGCCTCAATTCCAATATTGGCGACATCTGAGACCCATGAAAAAATCAATTGAGTTGAGGCAACCACGCAAAAAGGTCCCTTCTATAAATAATGATACGTTTGTACTTCAATTTGTGGCCCAAGATTGAGAAAAAAGATATCATAGCTATCAAAGATCTAAACACGGAGCAAGATGCGGATTTATTAGCTGGGTTTTATGCAAAAGTCACTTAATCACCAAAGATTGTGTTAAAAAAAATTTCTAGGGAGCAATCTCAAGACACATTTGAAATGTGTAATAAAAAAAAGATGCAGAAAATTGAATAAATAAAGTTCTAGATTGAAGACAATATAGGTCGTGTCCAAAGTGCTTATTCTTTGTGTCATTTTAGTAATTTTAGCTTTCGCATGATGAAAGTTGAAGGGGAAGGATGTGCTAAGTTTGCCATAGACACATTTAAATATATTATAATTATGTCAATTCAGTCATAATTATTTTTTAATTATATCAATTGAATCATAAACATTTTTAAATATTGCCTTTCCCGCGTTGATCTCTTAAGAGCCGGCATATTATTAGTGTCACAGTCTTTATTCAAATCTATGTCCTCGACTTCATTAACAAAGTCCCATTGCTCCGAATCAAAATCAAACTCCACTTACGTACCTTGTGGAACTGTTTATGCAGTTTCAAATTTTGAATTTCCTTCAAATACCACCATTTTCTTTAGGCTCATCACTTTCCTGCATGCCAGCCTAGGCTTGTGATTCACGAAAGACGACAACCCTGCTATATACGAGGGTCTTTGATTTTGGATTCCACAGATTTTTTGTCGCGACTTATTATTTGAAGCCACTCGATGTTTTGCCCCTTAAAGGCATGACAAAATGTAATGGTTGGCGCATTGATTCCATTCTCATGGACTCCGAGCACATCTTAAATCTGACATTATTGGGCACGTTCCGAAGTTGCAACACCAGATTGTTTTATATTAATAGCATGCACCTTTTGATTCGGATCAGGCGGGGCTTGATCGGGCATATCCGTGCTCGACCAGGCTTTTCGAGTAAATTCCTGTCTCAGGCCCGCCCAAATTGATATTCGGATCCATTCAAGTCTGTTGGATTGGGTTGGGCAGGCTTGCTGTCGAGCACATGATTGCGAAGCCTTTGTCCACCACCATATCCTCCTCTTGATGGCCACACTTATCTCTCTTCCGCGCGAGCACTCTCAAAGCTGCAAGTAGTCTCGTAGTTTTGAATTCTAGCAAACAAGAAGAAAGAGCTCGCGCGGGGCTTAGATAGAATCAAATCAATGCCTCTCTTCCCAGATCGCTCATGAAGTTCGTGATATCACTCGATATCATGTAATCCAGATGTAGGGGTAAGGGCTTCTCTTCTTTCTTCAACCTCGCCTTATGAAAATCTTGGTGTCGGTGTGTCGTTCCTCTCTATGCAAGAGAATATGGCGCTCTCAGTTTCTTTCATGAGTTTGCAAGATTTTGGTTTTATCAAGTGAACTGTGACAAAATGGTAATGCATTTCATGTCGAATTCTTCAGGGAAAACTTCGAGACGTGATACATATTGTTTTGGTAGTGAGAGTAGACCGCTCAAATCTATGGCAGGGAAGAATAGGTCTTAGGGTTTGACAATCTTACCATCCAGTATGGAGATCGATGATCAAATCCGATTGTTGCCTTAATTAGCAAATGAATAACCCGAACAGGACCACTTCAATGTTGCTTGTTCTCTTGGGAGCGCTTGAAGAAATTCTAGACCTGTACGATGAACACATTTGATTGACCTTTAAGGTCCATTTGATTTCTTGTTGGAGGCGAGCTAGCAAGGATGTGGCTGAGATATTGAAATGCAGGCAATTTACGATGGAGAACACCAAGGGTTTCGGCCGAGTGGTTCCTCTTTTGGGCTGAGACGCTGGACAATGTCCTTTGTCTTCGGCTCTGAAGTCACTCGGAAATGTGATGACATTTTGAAGGATGGTAAGTTGGAACCAAAAGTTGTTGTAAAGGCACAGATTGAGACTTCTTTCACGAAAAAACTAATATATTTTTGAAATTTTTTTATGAAGTCGTTTTCTAAAAAATAACAATATTATCCGATATTTGGTTGAAATCTGAAAATGAAATGAAAATATTTTTCATTATTTGGTCTCAAAAAAATATAATTTGATTTTTAAAAAATAAATATGTACTATTCGAGTACTAGTAACTTGCGTATGGACAACTAAGGAATTGGGTACATGCACTAGAGTCCAAAGTTCGGCCTCGATAGACCCCGACTTGAGCGTTAGGGATCGGGACACCTAGGATTGGTCTTGATGAACTAGAGCATTAAGGTGAGGTCAAACGACAGCTAGCTACCTTGGGATGTCTCTGAATCGAGATCCTCAAAGAGAGGAGCTTGGGATGGAATGAGATCACCTGTCCTTGTACTTTCAAGAGCAAAGAGGGCAGGGGTGACCTCATGTATCCCAGCCGTTCGATGTCTGATCGAAATCGGACGGCTGGGGTAAAAAAGTAAAAAAAGAAGAAGCACCTAACCCCCTATTTAATGGGGCCGTCCGATCTCAAATTGGACGGCCCCAAATATCAAGTCACTTGACATTAAAAAGCACAAAGTCAAGTGATTCAGGTCCATTTGGGATTGAGCGATTGAGAGACTCACTGGAAGATGCGCGACGTTCGGCTGAGGTTGGGGTGAAGGAAGGCGCATCGCGGCCCAAGATCGATAGTTGCGAACGGCGGAGGCCGTCGGTCCTTTTTTTGTTTTTTTAAATTCTCCCTTCTTTTTTCTTCTCCTTTTTTCCAAAGACCCCACCGTCCTTTTTCTATCTTTTCCCCTTTACCTGCCCATGTCCCCTCCAACAGTCCATGTGAGAGTCGTTCGCTCTCTCTTTTTCTTTTTCTTTTTCTTTTTCTTTTAAACTTTAATTATTTTTTAATTTTCAGTCTTCCCCGCTAAATCCTTCGGTCAACCACTTTCTTCTTTTTTAATATTTAAAATTATTTATTTATTTATTTATTACTTTTTTAATTTTTCCAGAAAATAAAAGGGAATTTCAAATTTTAATTAGTAATAATTTTTTTCTAAAAATTAAACTAAAAAATGATTTTAGATGTTAACACCAGCACTAAACACTCGTTATATTTTTTGTAAATCAAGGAGGACGGCTGAACCATCGATTATTAAATTCATTTATTTCTAGTGACACGCATAGAGAAAGCATAAGTAATTAATAATTAGCGTGTTTTCATCTCTAATCCGAAGGGTCTAATTTTCTCTTGCATAATGCTATCGATACGATCCACCATGGAAGGAGTGAGATGGTTAACCCAATCCCCCACCTCGCCTTTCCTGAAAAAGCTTTTCTTCTCGAACTCTATCGTCAAGGGTACTTTGCCAGATTTGTTGACCTCCATGTTCTTGAGGGTCTTTAAGCTACACCTTTTGGCTATCTCTTCGATCACACCTGCCTCCTCTTCCTCCTCAGTGAAGGGAAGCCCTACAAACTCGGCTACCTTCTTTACGTGTCCTCTAATATCTTCCTTCATGTCTTCGTACTTGAGGAACAGCACCTTGTATGGCCTCTCCAAGCTCTCCTTCCAATACCCTACGATGTGCTCCCAAAAGGGTCCGAATGAGATTTTGCCTTGGCAATAGGTCTCAAAATGATCCTCCAAGGACCACCCTGGCTCGTTCTTCGACTGCGCCATCTCGATGAAGAAGTGCCAAGAGGAAATTACAGTGTCCAATGGGTTCCGGCAGATGTAAATGATTCGGCAGTCCGACTGCTTGACGCTCTCCGGCAAGGACGGGTAAGGGACGTGCGTTGCGAAGAGCCTTGGCTCTGCTAGGCCGTCAAGGTCAGGCCTTGGGTTGCTTCCATACAACTGGAACTCGAAAAAAGGGACGAGTTCATGGGGATTCAAGGTAAGCAAGGGCGAGTTAGAGTTGTCGAAGCGGGAGCGATTAACGATGCAGAACACTAAGGCCTTTAGCCAGGTGGTCCCTGATTTGGGCTGAGAGGCCAGGAGAATGTCCCCGTGCTTGGCTTGGAAGTGCCGTTGGAACGCGATCACGTTGCGAAGCACGAAGGTTGGGCACCAAAAGTTTTGGTAGAGGGACTGGAAAGGACGAACCACGCCTTTCCTTTGGGGAAGGGAAGCGATTAGTTCGTCAATGGCCCCCTGTTCATCTTCTTCACTACCTACGATGGCGGACCGTGAAGAAGGTTGCTGGTGTGCCATTGATTCTCGAGTAAGAATCGAAACAAGCAGACGAATTGGACGCACTGATATTTTTTTGTGGCTAACGAGGGTTAGGTGTTTTATTTGTCTGTCGCTGCTTTATACATGCGAAGACTGATCACAGACCCCCGCGGCTCAATTATTGTAAGATGTTAGGTGAAACACTTACTTCAGCCTAGGTGACGTCAGAGAGGACTCCAAACACGTCATTAACATAATAATCCCCCTTGTGTGCGCCACAGAACAGATTATGTGTCATACGGAATTTGAAATATGGCTCATAGGTAAATTAAAAAAAAAAAAACAATCGATGATCTATTGGTCCAGTAAATTGTATGCTAGTCAACAAAGAAAAATGATAATTTTAACTTGCTCAGATCCATTAGCAGATTACCATTAGTTTTCAAATTTTTCAAGTAGACCCTTTTATTTTATTTTATATTTTGCTACAAGATCACAAATTCAAAAAAAAAATTATTAGAGATGTCCACCTCACTACCAATTGTGCCACGCAGGTTATCCAACTTCCTCATCAATAATTTCCAACAAAAACTAACTGAATTGATTCAATTAACAAAATTTGAAAATATTTAGAATTCAATTTATATAATTAAAAAAATTATGTCTAAACTAACGCAATTGTAATATATTTAAATGTGTCTATGGCAAACTTATCACATCCTTCCCCTTCAGCTTTCATCATGTGAAAGCTGAAATCACTAAAATGATACTAAGAATAAACACCCAGGACACAACCTATATTGTCTTCAATCTAGAACTTTATTTCTTCAATTTTCTGCATCTTTTTTATCACACATTTCAAACGTGTCTTGAGATTGCTCCCTATAAAAAATTTTAAGGCAATATTTGGTGATTGATTGACTTTTTGCATAAGCCCAATTGATAAATCCGCATCTTGCTCCGTGTTTAGATCTTTGATAGCTATGACATCTTTTAGGGGTTTATTAGTTTCTAGGTAGCTCCCGCCTTCCCAGTTCCATCCCTATTATTTGGAATTGGAAACCGAACCATACCGAACTAGGCGGTTCGGTCCGGTTCGGTTTCCGGGTGGGTAATAATTAATTACCGGCAATGCTTTAACTCTATTTTTATTTATTAATGGTTCCCTCCCAGTCCGGTCTGGTTCCAGTTTCATTTTCTAGAAAGTGGAGAGGAAGGTGGAGGAAAAAAAAAGGCAAAATCGTGGAGGGTTAGGTCTTAGGTGAATTGATCAACCAAAAAATAAAAATATAGTATATAATTTTTTATATTATATTTTGAATAATTAAAAAAATTCGGTCTGGTCCGAATGGGTGGTTCTACCCCTAGAATCGGGAATCGAGAACCGGGAACCGAATCATTGACTTTTGGAACCGCTCGGAACCGACTGATCCGGGCGATTCTCGAACAGGCGGTATATAATGCTCCCGAGTATCTTTTATCTCAATCTTGGGCCACAAAACCGAAACACAAACGTATCATTATACATAGAAGGGACCATTGTGTGTGGTTGCCTTTTTTCATGGGTCTCAGATGTCGCCAATATTGGAATTGGGGCTATTGCGTCCCCATTTTATACATCACATGTCAGAAAAGTAACATTGGCCAGGCCAGAACGACTGCACAGCCAGTTGGCATTGAACTTTTTTTATCTTTGGAAGGGACTACACAGCTGGCCCATTGATGGCCTTGTCGTAGACTCTAAGCAAATCTCAGACATGCATAAAACGTGGGCAAGTTCTATGGGTGGGTCCTTGTCAAATCGAATTTCCACTTGTTTTGTTGATTCTTTAGTTATTCATGCCAATCCTTTCGTATCATAGATTTAGTCTCTCTTTATAATCCTCAAATTTCAAAATTTATATTCCGTGCACGATGGATCATCATATTAGAAAAACAAAAGTTGACCCAGATTAACAAAGCTGGATTATATTTTTCTTTTTCTTTTTTTGATGACTGAGGTGTCCGGGCCAGTTTGCGTGCACCTTAACTATTCCTCGGGAGAGACTAGCACAGCAACCTACCGCAATGGCCCACCACTTAAATCACAGGCGCTTCTCTGGGGAATTGAACCCAAGATCTCAACAAAGTCCAAGTTCGCCCTAACCAGTTGGGCTACCAATGGGTAGGTAAGCTGGATTATCTTTTGCTCCTGCCATTGGTTAGAAAAATTAATCTCTAAAGCCTTGTAGCTCAAAAGCTGTAGACGTAGGAACATGGTCTGCCATATAAAGTTTCTGGTATATTAAAATAGGTTTGGTTTGTTTTCTTGCTACTACAGCTTGTTATTTTTTTGCAGGATGTTATTGATAAAAGCAATATCGCGACCTATCAACCTCGAGGAGAGAATATATATGTATATATATTTACCACTCATAAAGAGATCCGAAATAGCATCAATAGATGATAGATCGAATGCAAAATCTAATTATAACCCAATTCGGTCGATTAATTATGAGCACAAGCTCGCTCAAGCTTACACCTGCTTGACATTTGGATATTTTGATTTTAAAGTTATTTATAATCCTCACTAACCTATCGATATGAAGAGCGTTATCTCGATTCTTACAGAATTAGAGATTTTCAGGTTTTGGAACTTACTTAAGCTAATAATTATTTCAGTACCTAACTAATTATTTATTTAATCTAAGATGATTTATACTCTCGATCATCACTTAAAGATTCAAAAGGTTTTTAAAGTCCCTATGTGTCCATGAAGTTGTTGTTGTGGCGATTGAGTGATATATTCCCAATAACGACGACATTTTCTTATCCGATTCTCCTTTGTCCTTGCTGTCTACAGAGGAGATTTCAGGCCACAAAATCAAGATGAGACGAATCATTGTCAGCTCGAGGAGCAGCCATTGTTCTTTATTGCGATGAGTCACCTGATTTTTTTCATGGATCTCAAAGTCGCCAAGATGGGAATATGGGCTTGTAAGGTGTCCGGGTTTTAATGGATGTCAAAAAGTTAGACAGTGGCTGGGCCAGTACAATTGGACAGCCGGTTGGCATTGAACTTCTCCATCTTTTACAGCGGGACTTCACAGTTGGCCCATTGATGATCTTGTCGCAGACTCCAAGCAAATCTTAGATGTGCATTAAGCGTGGATCGGTAACTTCCACTTGTTTGATTCTTTCATTATTCAATTCCAAATATTTTGGATCACAGCTATGCTATTTACTGACTTAGGGTGTGTTTGGTTGGGCATTTGGAAAGCCCATTCAGCCTTCAAAGACTCTTTAGTCAAATATTAAGTGTTTGGTTCAACTTTCAAATGCTCATTTGCCCAGATATTAGCATTTGAAATGCTGAAAGCTCAATATTGGTTGAAGGAACTTTGGACTTTCAGGATTTTCGGAAATGCCGAAGTAAGGTTTAATGAATTTTTGTTAGTTACCCATTTTGCCCTCAAAATTATATCAAAAGTCTAAGTTTGCCCTGACTGTTCATCTTTTCTGACTTGTTCATCTCTTGGGCTAGCGTCTCCACCTGTTCTTCATCTTCTCCGACCTCAGCGGCTAACGTCACGACCTAGTGGCTGAGTTCACCGTCGAGGTTGCGACCTCGCGGCTAAGGCCGCTGAGGTCGCGTGACCTTACCACTGAGGTTGCGACCTTGCGGGGAGGTTGCATGGTCTAACGACCCAGTGATTGAGGTCGCCGGCCAGACCTCGCCAAACAATTCCTCCATTTGCCTTATTCTTTAAAAAAAAAAATTGATTGAAAACCCATTTTAAATTCAAGTTTTGCCAACACACAAATTCAACTCAAAGCCCATTGTAAATGCGTTTTTACTAAATGCATTTTGCATTTTCCCAAGGGACTTTGGGTTTTCAGTATTCCCACCCTTAATACTGGCAAAAAGACGAGACTAAGCGTGAGAGGGAGAGTGAAAGTACATAAATATAAATCCATGCATTCATCTGACGGCTTAAGCTTTTAGGACAGCTGGCAGTGGTCCTACAAAAATTTCACAAAATCATGTTAGAGACAAACAAGTGTTGACACGGATTACCAATGTTGGATTATCTTTTGCTCCTACTGTTGGTTAAATCAAGTAATATCTAGCGCTTTGTAACTCAAGGGTTGTAGACACGGGAACAGGATTTGCCATATCATGTTTCCGATAATTCGCTGGATCTTTTTTATACAAACAATAGTAAAAGCATTTCATGTCTCCATGAAGGATAATCAGAATTGTTTTGCATGTGGTGCTCCATGAACGAGAAAAGAGATTGTTTTCTCGAATTGCTTATATCAAGTGTTAAACTGTAATAATTTACACTAGTGAATACATGTCACCATCGTAACCAATAAAGACTCTTTCTGACTTTTTTCTTTAATCTGTTTTCTGCATAAATGCATGGAATGTTTGAGGGAAAAGTTTCAAATAGTGGGCAGATGAGTTAGATTGCAATGACTTTTTTTTTTATGCTTTCTATATTTTCATGGGTATATTAAGCTGCTTTTGTACGTGGACAACATGATTATTATTGGCAATGGTCATATTGACATTTCAACTCAAGTAATATCTTCACGAATAGTTTGGAATGGGAGATTTTGGGCGACCAAGCTTATTTTTAGGCTTGGATCCGTTTATTCGGATTTCTTTAGTTATTTATCTTTCACAAGCCAAGTATACTACTAATCTTATCTCATCAGCCGAACTAACTAACGACAAGGTTGTTACAACTCATCTAATGACAAATGCCAAATTTGATGCCAAAGATGGAACTCATATTTCGAACGCCACACTTTACCGACAGTTAGTCAACAGTTTTATTTTTTTTTACCGTTGCTCGACCTTACTTTGCCTATACTGTTCATATTGTAAGTCAGTGCATGGCTGCACCTCATACAACTCATTACGTGTATATTATTTCATGGCTTCATTTTCTTTTTGTTTAGTCTACTTTAGAATTGATAGCTATTTTGACGATGATTGCACTGGTAATCCTCAAGATTGTAGCTCCACTATATATTATCATTTATTTTTGGGCACCTCACTTATTTCATGGCGTAAAAAGAAATAGACACCTAGAAGGGTTGTAGCTCATTTTATTTACCTCGCTTCCGTTCATTTTTATAATTCTTATTTTTAAGAAGACGGCGACCAACCTAGAACGTCGCCATCTTTTTGAAGGTCTTAAGAGAAGATAATCGGGAACAGCCACTCGCTCGGGAGTGAGGCGTGACATGAATTCTAGCAAGCATGAAGAAAGAGCTCGCGCGGGGCCTAGATAGAATCAAATCAATGCCCCTCTTCCCAAGATTGCTCATGAAGTTCGTGATATCACACGATATCATGTAATCCAAACATGGGGATAAGAGCTTCTCTTCTTTCTTCAACCTCACCTTATGAAAATCTCGGTGTCGGTGTGTTCCTTTCTATACAAGAGAATATGGCACTCTCAGTTTCTTTCACGAATTTGCAAGACTTTGGTTTGAATCGTAGTCATTCATGTCTGTATCAAGTAAACTGTGAGGAAATAGTTATGCAATTTCATGTTAAATTCCTCAAGGAAAACTTCAAGACGTGATACATATTATTTTGGCAGTGGGAGTAGATCGCTCAAATCTAAGGCAGGGAACAATAGGTCTTAGGGTTTCGCAATCTTATCATCCGGTATGGGGATCGATGATCAATCAGATTGTTGCCTTAATTAACAAATGAATAATCCGAATGGGACCACTTCAATGTTGCTTGTTCTTTTCGGAGCGCTTGAAGAAATTCTAGACCTATACAATGAACACATATGATTGACCTTTAAGGTCCACTTGATTTCTTCTTGGAGGCGAGCAAGTATGTGGTTGATATTGAAGTGTAGGCAAATTACGATGGAGAACACCAAGGGTTTTGGCCAAGTGGTTCCTATTTTGGGCTAAGACGCTGGCACAATGTCCTTGTCTTTGGCTCTGAGGTCACTCGGAAATGTGATGACATTTTGAAGGATGGTGATTCGGAACCAAAAGTTGTAGTAAAGGCATAGGTTGAGACTTCTTTCACGAAAGATTAATTTATTTTTGAGATTTTTTTATGAAGTCGTTTTCTAGGAAAATGACAATGTTTGGTTGAATCTGAAAATGAATTGAAAATATTTTTCATTATTTGGTACAAAAAATATAATTTAATTTTTCTAAATAAATATATACTATCCAAGTACAAGTAACTTGCGCATGGACTACCAAGGAACTAGGTCTAGGCACTAGAGTCCAAAGTATGGCCTCGATAGACCTCAACTTGAGCGTTAGGCTTTGCCTTGTTGGACTAGAGATTTAGAGCTGAGGTACTAGGCCTGGCTTCGATGGTACCAAGCGCAGGCATTGTTGAGGTTCGGGCCTCAACCTCAGCCTAAATAGATCTTGGCTTGAGCACTAAGGACTTGAGCTCGAGCACTGAAGACTCGGGCATGGCCTTTGTGGGCCGAAGCTCAATTGTTATGGGCTAGAGCTCTAGTGTGGAGGACCTCAGCACAATTTATGTGGACCTGGGCTTGGGTGTTGGCAATATGAACTTGGATATCAAGATCTTGGGCTTGGCCTTTGTGGACTCCGACCCAGACCCATACCCAATTTCTAGGGCTTTTGGACCAGCCTTGATGGATTTAGGCATTGGGTATCTAGGCTCAACCTTGACTCGAGCGTGATTGCTGATGTCAAGGACTTGGACTAATCCTCGATGGACCGACGCTCACGAGCCTGAGACTTGTGAACTTCAAGGACATGGGAACTACTATCGGGTTTTTCATGCCTCAGCGTAGACTTTTGGGTCTCAATAACAATATCTAATCATGCTTTGGAAAAATGATTTCCAAATTTTAAAAGAAAATCAATTTTCTGAATTTAAGTATATTTTATTTTACTAATTCATTTTCTAAAATGAACCAAACATCAATAAAATAAAGACGATACTTTTTCGAGAAGTATTTTTCACAAAAAAAAAATAGCTCCTAAGACCCACTAATCCTTTCTTTGGAAAGTGAAGCAAAGTGAAGCAATTGCTTCATCTACTTCCTCCGAATGGTGCTCATTGGTGATAATGTTTAGTGTTGAGTGGGGCATCAACTATCGTCCCTACGTTTAAATAATATGGGCTCCTAATTTGACTCCAATCACTGTTCTGCCCCTTCAAGCGACTGAGAAATGTCAAATATTTGACAATTACTTGAAGAACATAGCCACTTTTTCTTTTCTTTTCAATTTATCCCACCTTTTATCTTACTAACATAAATACTCACCTTTGTCCCTTTTCCGCATCAGTCATTTACAAAATTCCATTAAGGCCACAATTGCCTGAAGTTTATACAATTTATTTTGTAGATAAAAAATTCGACAGTTTTTCTCGTAAATAATTTTTCTTGATAATGGTGCAAAACCAGATAAATATTACTCGATAAAAGAAGATACGTAAAATAAGTTCAGAAAGTTCCACAAATGAACAAGAAGTAAAAGTAGAGGCAACTCTATGGACGGTACTCAGATTTTGTTTTTCGTGTGCCACTGAATAAACTTAGAAAAGAGATGGTTGGTTTGTTGGAGTTATTTCATATCAGTTATGTAAGGGGCTGATTGTCAGTATATAAATGTGAAGGAAGACTGAGCTAACTTTTGAGTTGAGAGATGTTCAAGACAATCCAAAGCTAGTATTAGAGTCCATGTTAGCAATAAGTCCGTATCTAGTAGTTACATGGGAGATATGGATTATTGTTACTTCGACTCATGGCTCGATTTGTGACGGGGAAATTGTTGACTCACTACACAATAGTTGTGAAATAGATTGAAGACTAACTTTTGGAATTTGAGAAATTTAAGACCACCTAACATGATTGTGAATTTTTATGTATGGGGCAAAATTTTTACTTAGAGGATAGATTATAGGTGGCAAAATGGGTAAAAAACCAATATTTTAACTCGTATCGGATAATACGGATCATAAATGTATTAGCTAAAATGATAAAATGGTTCTTAAATGAGTTACTTAATAACACAATGATCTTGAATGAGTTTTAAATGAACCATAAATGAGTTATTTAATTAATTTCAAATGTTATTAACAAATTATTTTTAAACTATTGAAAATTCTAATATAGTGATTATTTTTAAATTTTTAAAAATAAAAATTTGATTGTTTTTATTTTTCCTTTTTTTCTTTCCTTTTTTTTTCTTTTTTTTTCTCTCTTTCTCAATTGGTCGTCGGCCAAAAGGCAAGGGATGAGCTCATCAGACTCTATGGAGATCGAGACCTCGCCAAATTGGCGAGCTCGGGCCTCATTAAGATCGGTGAGCCAAGCTCGCCCTTGGTCAATGAGATTCAATCTTCATTTCAATCAAGCTCAAGAGGCTAGGTCATGAGGTGCGAGGTGCCAGCTCAATCTTGCTAGATCTAGCAGCGGCGTCGAGCTTGCCCGAGATCGCCGAGATCGAGACTCATCAGATCCAATAAGATTGAGCTTGCCTAAGGTCACTAAACTTGAGACTCGTCGAATTTCAATGAGCTGAACCTTGGCTTGACAAGTCTTGAGCGTTGCTTGAGGTCAGCGAGGTCGAGCTCGTTGAAATCTAGCGAGTTTGATTTTTGTCGATGACTGAAAGAGGAAAAACCAAAAATAAAAAAAAATAAAATGTCATTTTTTAAAAAAAATTATCAACTAAATTCCATTGTATAAAATTATTTTGAAATAAATTTTTAAAAATCATGAAGCAAATTTTTCTAGATTTAGTTAAATATGATAGTGTTTTAACAATATGAGTCGGGTTGGATATAGGTTGTTAAAATTGTATTGTATGGTAGTGTGTTATAAAATGGGTTAAATTGATTAATATGGGTCGGACCATTTTTTATCTAACCCATCTATTTGATGCCCCTAAAATGGGACAATTGCCAAATGAGTCCTAAACCTTTTGCTACTTTGCCGATTGAGTCATAAACCTTTTTTTATGTCAAATAAGTCCTAAACCTTTTGCAACTTTGCCAAATAAGTCCTTCCGGCGGATTTTGACCTGAAAAAGCTGACATGGTGACGACGTGGCTCGCCGACAACTACGTGGCGACGACGTGGCAGTATATTTATTTTTTCCTCTTTTCTTTTTCATTTTTTTCTCTTTTTTTTCCTTAAACGCACTTGGCCGGCGAGCTCCGGCGGCCGGCGGAGCTTGCCAGCCACTCTAGAAGGCGGCCCCGCCATCGCCGGCCGGGGGCAAGGGCGGGGGAGGCCGCTGCCGGCCTCGCTCGTGGCCGGCGAGGCCTGGCCTGGGTTGGGCGAGCTCGAGCTCGCCCCCCTGCGTTTGAAGATCTGTAGGGAGGGCAAGCTCGCCCCCTACAGATCTCGAGTTTGCAGATCTGCCAAACTGCAGATCTGGAAACACGAGGGGGGGGGGGGAGAGGGGGATGGGCGAGCTCTAGCTCGCCCCCTGTAGATCTGCATTTGCAAACGCAGGGGGGGCGAGCCCGCCTAGGCCGGTGAAGCCACGGGCGAGGGGCGGCGGGGGAGGCCCTCGCCGGGGGCCGGCCTAGGCGAGGCTCGCCTCACCCTGATCTGGGCGGGCGAGCTCGCCCCTTGCCAAACTACTTGCAGATCTGCAAGGTCCAGGCGGGGCGAGCTCGAGCTCGCCCCCGGCAGATGATGGCGAGGCCGCCGTCTGGAGTGGCCTGCGAGCTCCGCCGGCCGCCGGAGCTCGCTGGTCAAGTGTGTTTAAGGAAAAAAAAAAGAGAAAAAAAAGAAAAAGAAAAGAGGAAAAAAAAGAAAAAAGAAATATATTGTCACATCGTCGCCACATCATCGCCGGCGAGCTCCGGCGCGCCACGTCGTTGCCACGTCAGCTTTTTCTGGTCAAAATCTGCCGAAATGACTTATTTGGTAAAGTTACAAAAGGTTTATGACTTATTTGGCATAAAAAAAGGTTTAGGACTCAATCGGCAAAGTAGCAAAAGGTTTATGACTCATTTGGCAATTGTCCCCCCCTAAAATAGTTAAGTTGGATCATGTCTTGGAGCTCTAGGTTGGGTGGGGGTAATGTGATTTTGATTATTTGGGCATAATTCATCGGGTTAATAACGAAGTATTTTCGTTTTTCCAGTCATACAAGAGAAACAAGATCACACTTTCTTTTTAAAGAAGGACTATACTGGACCTTCGATCCATCAGCCTTCTCAATTCGGGATGGTCGTTGGGTGCTTCCAGGCTAAAAGTTACAAGTCAAGGCCATTAATTTTCCCTTTTTCGTTTGAGCTAGTACCGCCACCTCAATAACTCATCTCTTCATGTGTAGGTGTGAGAATAAGCTAATCTTTCTTAAGGTGCGGAGAGAGATAGAGAGAGTGTGTGTTTTCCTTGTATCTCATGATTCTCATCCACATTTCGTTGCAGATACTTGTTCTCTCTTTCAGCAACAAGGTAATCGATTTCTTGTGGACATTTCTATTAATTTCTCGTGGACACTAGGGATAAGCAATGGTCTAGGGTTGACCCTAGATCGGCCCAACCCGATCAGTCTTGGTCAGATTCTTAAAACGAATGGGTCAGTCCTCGATCCTACAATTTCTAACCCGGTACTGTACGGATTGGCCTTTGGTCTTGAGATTTTGGGTTACGGACCAACCTGACATATATATATATATATATATATATAATATATATAAAATAAATCTACCTTTTTTTTCTCAAGCTTAAGAGAGAAGTCAACTTTAACCTTCTTATTCTCGCAGAACCTAGGACCAAGAGTAAAAGGCATAAGTCTCTCTTCTTGCCAAGCCCGCGGCCCAAGAGCAATTAAGGCCCAACTTGTACTTCCCTTCTACGTTGCTTTTGCCTTCTCTTGGAACAGAAGGTTGAAGCTGTTGATGGACAAGCTAAATCTTGCGTCCATCAATAGTTTCAACTTGCAGTCTTCTTCTGCAGAAACTAAGCCCTAATTTGAGGAACTCCTAGTCGGTGTCGCTCCTCCATCGACTTCGCTCGCCGCCCGCGTCACCGCTTACCATCCTCGCTCGCCCTAATTTGAGGGTAGTCCTTTTGTCCATTTGACTTTCCTATTGACTGAATCACTTGAATTAGTTGAATGATGCAAGAGTTGTAATAGGGTCTTGGGTTGACTCTGAGACTGGACCTGATTGACGGGTTGGACCCATCGGTCCGATCCACGGTTCTAAAAATTGAGGATCGACACTGTACGAGTTGATCATTGGGTTAAATACAGGACCGACCCGATCCGAACCATGCCCACCCCTAATTGACACACCTTCATCAATTTTAATAGGTGCTACGTAAAACCCTTATACCAAACACATGATTCACTTACTCTAGTAACTTGCAAGACCCTTTCTCTTGGGGGGGGGGGGACTCGCAGGTGCTTCATAACAAAGGTTTGGTTAACATTGGCATAAACTACTTCGCTCTCAATTTCTGGTTTTATATGATAAGAGGTGACCGCAATTTGTGGTGCTCCTAAGATTTGAGTTTACATCAAGAAATAGAGGTGCGTCTCATTCCTCCCTCCGGCGCCGAACTCTCTTTCCGTTCTCTTTCTCCTTGCCTGCCCATGTCTCCTCCAACAGTCCATGTCAGAGTCCTTCTCTTATTTATTTATTTACTTTTAAATTTTTTTTATTCTTTTCAGTCTTTCCCGCCAAATCCTTTGGTCAGCCCGCTCAGTCAACCCTTTTTTCTTAAATTTTTAAAATTTTAAACTAATTAATAATTTTTTAAAAATTTTCCAAAAAATAAAAAAAAGGAATTTGGAATTTTAATTAGTAATTAATTAAGATAAAAATGACTTATAGGACACCCGCACGGAACGTTTCTTGCGGTAGAGAATTCACAAACAAAGAGGACTGCAGAACCATCAATTATCGATTTCGTTTATTTCTAGTGACATGCGTAAAGAAAGCGAAAGCAATTAACAATCAGCGTGTTTTCAACTGTAATCCGAAGGGGCTAATTTTCTCTTGCATGATGTTATTGATACGATCCACCATGGATGGAGTGAGATGGTTAACCCAATCCCCCACCTCACCTTTCCTGAAAAAGCTCTTCTTCTCGAACTCCATCGTCAATTGTAATTTTCCGGATTTGTTGACCTCCAGGTTCTTGAGGGTATTTAAGCTACACGTTTTGGCTATCTCTTGGATCACACCTGCCTCCTCTTCCTCCTCAGTGAAGGGAAGCCCTACAAACTCGGCTACCTTCTTTACATGTCCTGTTATATCTTCCTTCATGTCTTCGTACTTGAGGAACAGCACCTTGTATGGCCTCTCCAAGCTCTCCTTCCAATACCCTACGATGTGCTCCCAAAAGGGTCCGAATGAGATTTTGCCTTGGCAATAGGTCTCAAAATGGTCCTCCAAGGACCACTTCGGCTGGTTGTTCGACTGCGCAAGCTCGATGAAGAAGTGCCAAGAGGAAACCACGGTGTCCAATGGGTTCCGGCAGATGTAAATGATTCGGCAGTCCGACTGCTTGACGCTCTCCGGCAAGGACGGGTAAGGGATGTGCGTCGCGAAGATCCTTGGCTCTGCTAGGCCGTCAAGGTCAGGCCTTGGGTTGCTTCCATACAACTGGAACTCGAAGAAAGGGACGAGTTCATGGGGATTCAAGGTAAGCAAGGGCGAGTTAGAGTTGTCGAAGCGGGAGCGATTAACGATGGAGAACACTAGGGCCTTTAGCCAGGTGGTCCCTGATTTGGGCTGAGAGGCCGGGAAAATGTCTCTGTGCTTGGCTTGGAAGTGCCGTTGGAACGCGATCACGTTGCGAAGCACGAAGGTCGGGCACCAAAAGTTTTGGTAGAGGGACGGGAAAGGACGAACCACGCCTTTCCTTTGGGGAAGGGAAGCGATTAGTTCGTCAATGGCCCCCTGGTCATCCTCTTCACTACCTACGACGGGGGACCGCGCAGAAGTTTGCTGGTGTGCCATTGATGTTTGAGTAAGAATCGAAACAAGCAGACGAATTGGAAGCACTGAGCTTTCTTTTGTAGCCAAACGAGGGTTATTTTTTTCATTTGTTTGTCGCTGCTTTATACATGCGAAGATTGATCACAGCCGGCTCAATTATTGTAAGATATTAGGGGAAACACTTACGTCAGCCACACAATAATAATAATCAATTGAAATCTGACATCATTAACATAATAATCCCTCGTTTCTGACATTGTGTGCCCCACGGAACAGAAATGTGTGGTGCGCATGGTAATTATAAATAACCCATACGGAATTTGAAATCTGGCTCATAGTTATAAAAAAAAAATTGATTGATGATCTATTGCTCCAGTCAATTGTCTGTAAGTAAACAAAGAAATAATCATTTTAACTTGCTCAAATCCATTATCAGATTACCAGTTGCTTCCAAATTTTTCAAGTAGACCCTTCTATCTTTTTTTCTACAAGATCAAAAATTCAAAAAAATTTATTAAAAATGTCAACCTCACCAATGATTGTGCCATGTAGGATAACCGACTTTTACATCAATAATTTCCAACAAAATTAACCGAATGGACTCAATTAATAAAATTTGAAAATTTTTAGGATTCAATTGGTATATTTAAAAGACAAGTCAAAGTTGATAGAGCTAATAAAGTGAAGAAAAAAAAACTTGATAAAGAGAGAGTTGTTAAATTTATTGGTTTGGTAAGTTAGATAAATATTAGTTAATTAACTCTAACAAAGTGAAAAAAACTGATAAAACTTGGAAATTGGAATAGTTGAATCCTATCAGAGCACCATCTTGTTGTGTGCATCTATTGCAATAATTTGGGAAAATAACACCACAAATGTCATCACCTTTGTATGATGTTCGCTTGAGTATCATAACTTTTTTTTTATTACTTCAATGCTATCATTTTTGTTCAATGTTTACTTGAATGTCATAGCTTTTTTTTTCTCTAATTACTTAAGTGTCATATAATTTTTCAATTAATTACTTGAGTGCTAAAACTTTTTAAAACATCAGCACAAGTGCTGTGTGATGTTGGACTTCTAACACTTAGGTGAATTTTTTTTTAAAAAAAAGTATGAGTAATTGAAAGTTATGACACTCTAGTGAATATTTTTTAGAAGTTATGGCATTAAAGTGGTTAAAAAATTGCAATGGCATTTAAGTGAGCACCATACAAAAGTTATAAACTTGTAATGTTCTTATTCCCAATGATTTGTTTAAATTGTCATTGAAGCACGTGTTGTGGAATTGTTTATAAGGTTGATGTGTGAATGTAAATCATCATGATATGGATGCCTTGTTGTTATTAAATGAAACTGCAAAGCAATAGCGTTCAATTATTAATTTTCTCATTGAAGTGTCTTCGTTCGTTGAAAGAGGGAGCTCAATATAATTCAAACGTTAGATCTAAAGTGAAATAAGGGGAAATATTTGATCCTTTGCTGATGATTTAAGAGAAATGAATTAATCCAAGATAAGGAGATAAAGAAAGACGGATTAGTATTTTCATATATGAGAAATCAAACGGGACCGTGAATAATTTTGAATTACTCTTTAGCAAATTAATGAATTAACGATAAATTTATGAATACATGATCTCTAATTGACTGAACACATGGAAAAAACATGCAATTCTTAAAGGATCGTAATAGTTTACAATATCAGATATAGTTTCAAGGTGTTACCGATAATTCTCTTGTCCTCTCCTTTTGCACTTGACCAACATCAAAAACTCGTTCCGTTTCTTGCTGCAGAGAATTCTAGGATTCCTGAATTCACTATACCACACCAAGAAGTAGGACAAAAGATCCATCCATTATTAATTTCGTTTATTTCTAGTGACACACATAGAAAAAGTGAAAGTAATTAACACCCAACATGTTTTGAATTGTAATCCTAAGGGGCTAAATTTCTCTTGCACCATGCTATTGAGACGATCCACCATGGAAGGAGTGAGATGGTTAACCCAATCACAAAACGTATCATCAAATTTCTCTACCAAAAATGATAAGTTTGTGTTTTTTGAAACCACCCAGATTCTTCATTTTGTCAAGGCTAGCAAATTTTCTATGCATATTATTTATGCAAGGAAGTAATAAGTGCAAAATTTTACCCTTGCATATGTAAAAATGTCTGCATGGAAATAATAAGTGCGAAATCTGATTACTGATCATTGTCCTCATGGAGTTTCATTACTGCTAAACATGTCCACCATTACAAAACATATATTAAAACTTATACATGCCTTTACATAAACAATCTATACTAACCCAGTCTATGGCAAACTTAGCACATCCTTCCCCTTCAGCTTTCATTATGTGAAAGCTAAAATCACTAAAATGACACTAAGAAAAAACACCGGGGACACAACCTACCTTGTCTTCGATTTACAACTTTCTTTCTTCAATTTTCTGCATCTTTTTTAATTATCATTACACATTTCAAACGTATCTTGAGATTTCTCCCTAGAAAATTTTTTTAACGCAATCTTTGGTGATTGAGTGACTTTTGCATAAACCCAGCTAATAAATCCGCATCTTGCTCCGAGTTTATATCTTTAATAGCTATGATATTTCTTTTTCTCAATTCTGCTTGGTCCACAAAATTGAAACACAAACCTGTCATTATTGATAGAAGGGACCATTTTGCGTGGTTGCCCCAACTCAATTGATTTTTTCATGGGTCTCAGATGCTGCCAATATTGCAATTGGGTCCGCATTTTATACATCCCATGTCCGAAAAGCTAGTTATTGGCTAGGCCAAAACGATTGCACAGCCAGTTGGCATTAAACTATTTTATCTTTGGACTGGAACCACACAGCCGGCGCATTGATGGCCTTGTCGTAGACTCTAAGCAAATCTCAGACATGCATAAAACGTGGGCAAGTTCTATGGGTTGGTACTTATCAAATCGAACTTCCGCTTGTTTTTGTTGATTCTTTAGTTATTCACACCAATCCTTTCGTACCACAGACTTAATCTCTCATTTTTTTTTTTGTAATTGAGGTATTTGGGCTAGCTTGTGCACACCTCGATTATTCCTCGAGAGAGACTAATATAGCAATCCACCGTCATGGCCCCCACTTAAATCACAAGCGCTTCCCTAAGGAATTGAACCCAAGATCTCAACAAAGTTTAAGTTCACCCTAACTAGCTAGGCTATCCATGAATGGGTTAGTCTTTCTTTATAATCCTCAAATTTCAAAATTTATATTCCGTGCTCGATGGATCATCATATTAGAAAGACAAAAGTTGACCCAGATAAATAAAGTTCGGATTATGTTTTCCTCCTGCTGTTGGTTAGAAAAATTAATAGCTAGAGCCTTGTAGCTCAAGAGCTGTAGACATAGGAACATGGTTTGCCATATAATTTTTCTAGTAAACTGGAATAGGTTTGGTTTGTTTTGTCGCTACTGCTGCTTGTTATTTTTTGCAGGATTTATATATATATATTTACCGCTCATAGAGAGGTTCGAATTAGTATCATTAGATGACGGATCAAATTAATAGTCTAATTATAATCTAATTTGGATTATTAATTATGAGCACAAACCCTCTTAAACTTATACCTCCATTTCAATTTTAAAGTTATTTATAATCTTCACTAAACTATCGATATGGAGAGCGTTCATCTCGATTCTTATGGAATTAGAGATTTTCAGTTTTGGAAACTTACTTAAGCTACTAATTATTTCGGTACTTGATTAATTATTTATTTAATCTAAAATGATTATATGCTCTTGATCATCACTTAAAATTCAAAAGGTTATTTAAAGTCCTATGTGTCCATGAAGTTGTTGCTGTGGTGGCGATTGAGCGATATCTTCCCCACAATTACGTCATCTTCTTTTCCGATTCTCATCTGTCCTTGCTGTCTACAAAGGAGATTTCAGGCCTCAAAATCAAGACAAGACAAGACGTATCATTGTCAGCTGGAGGAGGGGCCACTGTCCTTTATTGCGATGCGATGACCCACCTGATTCTTTTCGTGGATCTCAAGGTCGCCAAGATGGGAATATGTTCTTGAATTGGAGCCAAATCGTTTGACCGCATATCAAGGAGATAAGGGGATCCAAAGTTGAGGAGGAGGTGTTTCCTAATAAATGGGGAAAAGTCACAGGCTTTGCATGCAGTTGATCCTTTTCCCTTATCCGCGTTTTATGCATGGGATGCCAAAAAGTTAAACAGTGGTTAGGCCAGAACAATTGGACGGCCGGTTGGCATTGAGCTTGTTGAAAAACTAACCAAAATCTTGTAATTTACGTCAACTCGAAATCGTCAGAGAAGTAAACGAGAAATAATAAGGACACCAGAAATTTACGTGGTTCGGTCCGAATATCGGTACCTACATCCACGGGGAGAGCAAGCAACAAAATCCACTATAATCGGAGAATCGGATTTACAATCACTCAGTACGCTCGTATTTCCCGCACCTAGATTATACCCGATCCCAAGTGTTCACAATAAAACAACTCAATCGGATAAAACACATAAACTCACGAAACACAAATCTATTAAAGCTCCTTGTGCAACCAAGAACGTGTCTCCTTCGAGCGGCTATGTGCAATTCTTGGTCTCTCGGCTTCTGTTTATGCGGCTATTTTCTTTGCAAAGAGTGCGGCTCCTTCAACAACAAAGAGAAAGGTAAAACCATTTCTTTCTTTATTTATCTTCTCATGGGCCCCACTTTGGTCTTCTTTATTATAAGAAGAAAATCTCTTCTTCAACGTGCGGTCTCTTTTACTTTTGAGTGTATGGCCTTAGTGTGTTGACCGTTGACCACGCAACAAACAGAAGCCTTCTTTCCTCTTTTGTTTGCCGAAACCAAATCCTAACAGGCCAAGGAAACATTTTAATTTGTTTCCTATTTTGTGCACTTTCCTAATTTAAACTCGAGACATAATTTAACAATTCTCCACCTTGGCTCGATGTTTAAAGCCAAGTTATAGCCCATGCTGCTCTCCCAATGCCCCGAAGGGCGATAACTCTCCACAGACGCCAATAGTGCTCAAGCAAAGCTTGAGCTTCGCCAAAGGAACATGCTTAGCCATCATGTCTACCGGGTTCTCTGCTGTAACAATCTTTTTCATAACAACCTTACCCTTTGCTAAGACATCTCGGATAAAGTGATACCTGATACCGATATGCTTCGTTTGCTCATGATAAACCGGATTATTTGCCAGAAATATTGCACTTTGGTTATCACAGTGTATATCAACTTTCTGATCTAATCCAAAATCCAAAGGCAAACTCCGTAACCATATCGCCTCTTTCACTACAAATGTTAGTGCCATGTACTCCGCCTCAGTGGACGACAAGGCAACGTCGTCCTGTAGAGATGCCTTCCAATTAACTGCTCCACCTGCAAGTGTAAACAAGTACCCTGCTAAAGACTTGTACTCATCCAAGTCACCTGCATGATCAGAATCCACATAACCTGTGGTCCCACTGCCATTACTGTTCCTCCGGTATACAATACCAACGTCTAACGCCCCTTCAAGTATCTGAGGATCCATTTCACAGCTTCCCAATGAGCTTTACCAGAATGCTGCATGTAGCGACTAACCATGCTCACAGCTTGTGAAATATCAGGCCTAGTGCACACCAAAGCATACATAATATTACCCATGGCACTAGAATAAGGAACATGAGACATATGCTCCTCCTCCTCAGTCTGCGGTGATAATTTATTTGAAAGTTTAAAGTGCTTCGCTAAAGGTGTACTTACAGATTTTGCAGACTGCATATTAAAACGTGCCACGATCTTCTCAATATATTTCTTTTGAGATAGGCATAGTAATTCTGCATTCCTGTCACACAAAATCTCCATACCCAATATTTTCTTTGCAGCACCTAAATCTTTCATCTCAAACTCAGCACTCAACTGCCTTTTCAGCACATCAATATCAAACATACTCCTAGCTGCTATCAACATGTCATCCACATATAAGAGCAGATATATCAAAGACCCGTCATCGAGTCTCCTAAAGTAAACTTAGTTATCCATCTGACTTTTCAAATAGTCTTGACTAGCCACGAAAGCATCAAAACGTTTATTCCATTGTCTAGGAGACTGTTTCAAACCATACAAAGATTTCTTCAACAAGCAAACATGATCTTCCTTACTCGGAATAGCAAATCCCTCTGGCTGCCTCATGTAAATCTGCTCCTCCAACTCACCGTGAAGAAACGCCGTTTTCACATCAAGTTGCTCCAATTTGAGATCCTGTACAGCAACTAAAGCAAGCAAAACACGAATAGAAGTATGTCTTACCACAAGAGAGAACACCTCATTGTAGTCAATGCCCTCACGCTGTGTATATCCTTTCGCCACAAGTCTCGCTTTATACCTCGCTGCCTCGACTCCAGGAATGCCTTCTTTCCGTTTGTAGACCCATTTGCTTCCGACAATCTTCTGGCTCTTAGGTACTTTAACTAGTTCCCATGTCTGATTCCAATGGAGTGATTACATCTCTTCACTCATAGCCCCTAGCCACTGCGATGACTTAAAACTAGCCATAACCTCAGAGTAAGACGAAGGTTCATCTGTCTCCATCTCATCGCCTATAATCAAAGCATAAGCAATATCTGTATATCCATAACGTACCGGTAGTTTAATTTGCCTTCGCTGTCTTCCCTAGGCTATACTATGCTGCGACTCTGCTGGTTGTTCAATATTACCGACTTTAGGAACTGCGGCCTCATCTACAGTCTCAACTTTTGTCACCTCTAAGCTTTCTGGAGTCTCCACCTGAAACTCCACCTCACTACTGACACCATAATCTGTCTACTCTGCTGGTAGTGTCTCGGGACTCCTCTTTCGAAGCATTGCAGTCTCGTCGAAAACCACATCTCTGCTGATTATAAACCCGGGTGATCTGGGATCAGTGCACCACAGCCGATAGCCTTTCACCCCTTGTGCATAACCCAGAAATATGCACTTCTTTGACCTCGGCTCAAGCTTACCATCACTCGCATGAGCATACACAGGACATCCGAATAAACGTAATTCAGAATAATCAACAGGTTTCCCCGACCATACTTCCTCTGGAGTCTTCCACTCGATAGCAGATGATGGAGATCTATTTATAAGGTAACAAGCCAAGTTCACTGCTTCGGCCCAAAATTCCTTACCAATTCCAGCATGCGAAAGCATGCTTCGAGCCCGCTCAAGTAGAGTTATGTTCTTCCGTTCTGCCACGCCATTCTGCTGTGGTGTCCTAGGTACTGTGTGATGTCTTACAATACATTCTCTCTCGCAGAACTCGGTAAAAGCTTTACCACAGAACTCCATTCCGTTATCGGTTCTCAAGCAATTGATCTGTTTATTTGACTGCTTCTCAATGAATGCCTTAAATTTCTTAAACCGATCAAACACATTAGATTTGTGCTTTAGAAAGTAAACCCATACCTTCCTGGAATAGTCGTCGATAAAAGTCAGCATATAACGGGCACCTCCTTTCAAAGGAACCGGAGACGGGCCCCGGACTTCTGAATGAATATATTCCACCGGTTGCTTTGTCGAATGAATACCTATAGTAAACTTAATTTTACGCTGTTTCCCAAAGATACAGTGCTCACATAAGTCTAACTTACTTGTCTTCTGACCCTTTAGCAAACCTCTATCACTCAGTATCGTCATACCTGCCTTACTCATGTGCCCTAAACGCATATGCTATAATTGAGTTAAGTCAGAGTCTAACTCACCTGATGAAATTGCAGCAGCTCCTGTCACGGTCTTTCCTTGTAGATGATAGAGAGAATTCTCCTTCTTCCCTTTCATCACTGTCATGGCACCTCGAGAGATTTTCAGCACTCCACCTTTAGCGGTGTATTTACACCTGATATCATCAAGTGTCCCCAGAGAAATAAGGTTCTTCTTGAGCTTCGGTACATGCCTGACATCTGTCAATGTACGAACTACCCCATCATGCATCTGAATACGAACTGTCCCTATCCCTACAACCTTGCAGGCTGCGTTATTCCCCAAAAGAACTTTATCTCCATCTGCAGTCTGGTAAGTAGTAAACCAGTTCTTATGAGGCGTCATATGATAAGAACACCCCGAATCTAACACACATTCGTCTCCTGACGAAGTAGTAGTCACACATAAAACAGCTTCTGCATAACTATTGCTCCCATCGGCAATGTTTGCCGCACTACTTATGGCATTTTGCCTATCAACTTTATTCCTCCGCTTTGGACAATCTCTCATGATGTGCCCCTCTTCGTGACATTCAAAGCACTTCACGCGTCCCTTGGACTTTCTATGGCGTGATTTTGATCTGCTTTTACTTCTGCTGCTACTGGACCCTCGATGTTGCTCTCTACCCCGAATCACTAGTCCCCGCGCTACATCTTGCGCTAGACTATCATCTCGTAACTTTCTCTGCCACTCTTTAGAAAACAAGACGGACTTTACCTCTTCTGAGGTAATCGTAGTACGCCCCTGCAACAGTGAATCAATAAAGTACTCCCATGACTCTGGTAAAGAAGCTAGCAACATCATGCCCTGCTCTTCATCATCGAGTGTCTTATCGACGTTCTTCAAGTCCATCATGAGTTTATTAAATTCATCTAAGTGGGTTCTGATAGACGTACCTTTAGTATATCTGAACTGGAACATCCTCTTCAACATGTACAAGCGATTGTTCAAACCTTTCGTTATATAGAGCACCTGAAGTTTTGCCCAACATCCTTCTCCTGGCCTACCTCTATTAACACTTCATCCGATAAATTCAACAGGATTTGACTCCTAGCATTCCTCATCAACACATCCTTATCAGAATCTTTCAGTGTATCGGGCAAATTATCTTTGCCCTCCAAAGCTTCTGCCAAACCCAGAGTTGTCAATAACGCCTCCATTTGAGGCTTCACAACCCAAAGTTGTTCCTCCCATTAAACTTCTCAATTTCAGTTTTTACTCCAGACATAATTGTAATCACAAGATATCCAGATAATAATCAGAAAAGCAAAAGCTCCAAATTACAATCCAGAATATCTAATCCAAGCTCTGATACCAATTGTTGTAAATTAATGCGGAAAACTAACCAGGATCTTGTAATTTACGTCAACTCGAAATCGCCAGAGAAGTAAACAAGAAATAATAAGGACACCAGAAATTTACGTGGTTCGGTCCAAATGTCGGTACCTACATCCACGGGGAGAGCCAGCAACAAAATCCACTATAATCGGAGAATCGAATTTACAATCACTCAATACGCTCGTGTTTCCCGCACCTAGATTATACCCAATCCCAAGTGTTTACAATAAAATAACTCAATCGGATAAAACACATAAACTCACGAAACACAAATCTATTAAAGCTCCTTGTGCGACCAAGAACGTCGTCTCTTTCGAGCGGTTATGTGCAATTCTTGGTCTCTCGGCTTCTGTTTATGCGGCTATTTTCTTTGCAGAGAGTGCGGCTCCTTCAACAACAAAGAGAAAGGTAAAACCCTTTCTTTCTTTATTTATCTTCTCATGGGCCCCACTTTGGTCTTCTTCATTATAAGAAGAAAATCTCTTCTTCCTGAACGTGCGGCCTCTTTTACTTTTGAGTGTATGGCCTTACTGTTTTGACCGTTGACCACGCAACAAACAGAAGCCTTCTTTCCTCTTTTGTTTGCCGAAACCAAATCCTAATAGGCCAAGGAAACCTTTTAATTTGTTTCCTATTTTGTGCACTTTCCTAATTTAAACTCGAGACATAATTTAACAGAGCTTTTCCATCTTCACAGCGGGACTTCACAGTTGGCCCATTCATGATCTTGTTGCAGACTCCAAGCAAATCTTAGATGTGCATTAAGCGTGGACCGGTCCTCATCAAATTGAACTTCCACTTGTTTGATTCTTTAATTATTCAAGCCCAATTCTTTCGGATCACAGCTATGCTATTTACTGACTTAGCCTTTCTTTTTGATCCTCAAATTTCAAAATTTATGGTCCAATAAATCATGTTAGAAACCAAAAAAATGTTAACATGGATTACCAAAGCTGGATTATCTTTTGCTTCTGTTGTTGGTTAGATCAATTAATAGCTAGAGCTTTGTAGCTCAAGGGTTGTAGACATGGGAACAAGATTTGCCATATAACGTTTCCGATAAATTGGAGTAGCCTTGATTTGTTTTGTCGCTTCTGGATCTTTTTTATAAAAACAATAGTAAAAGCGTTTCATGTCTCCATCAATGATATTCAGAATTGTTTTGCATGTGGTGCTCCATGAACGACAAAAGAGATTGTGTTCTCGAATTGCTTATATCATGCGTAAAACTGTAATAGTTTACATTAGTGAATATAGGTCACCATCATAACCAATATAGACTCTTTCTGACTTTTTTCTTTGATATATTTTCTGCTTAAATGCAAGGAATGTCTTAGGGAAAACTTTCATATAGGAATGAGCATAATGGACCGCCCAACCCGGGAACTGTCCAGACTGGATCGGACTGGCCAGGTTGGTCCGGTTTTTCGAAATTTCGGTCCGGTCCACAGTCCCTAAAAATGGAACTGGTTCCTGGGCACTCCGGTTCCCGGTTCTTAGGAGGGCGGGACCGGACCGGACCACATTACTTTTACAAATACCTTTGTTCTTGTAGTGCACATAATCCGTTCACAAAAAGGTTTCTAAGACTTTCTCTTGCTAAAATAACTCCTGGATTTATTCTTGCAAATATACCACAGTCTATTGATCCAGAACATACGAAGGGATACAAATGATACAAATCCCTTTGTATGCTGTATGCTTTTCGACTGTTTGGATGCTTAATGGGTAGATAGATCCCTTTGTATGCTCAATGGATTGTTCTCGCAAAAATACCACGGTCCATTGATCCAAAACATACAAAGGGTGTATTTATATTGTCCATCCTTTATTTTTGTTTGTATTTTTCACGGTCCCATTGAACAGCCTGGAAACCGAACCGGACCGATCGGTCCGGTCTTAGGATTAGTTAGTCCGATTGTCGATTCCAGAGGGGAACTAGACCGTCCGAGGAACCGATCACCCCTACTTTCAGATAAGGGTGGATAAGTTAGATCGCAATGACTTTTTCTTTTTTGTGAGTACTTTCATGTCACAATTTACCTAAAACTGAGTTTCTAGGAATTCATGTACCACAGTAACTCATCCCTTGTAACGTAGATGTTGGAATAAACTAATCTTCTTAAGGTTCAGTGCATCAAAGTTAATCAAGATGATCAAAGCAGGCCATCTTGCCAATAGTCGATAATCATTAAATAGGTGCCCTTCCGTGGATTTGCGAATTGTTTTATGTCGGCAAATTGTCCAAATAGTTTCAAACTTATTGTAAGACAATCGATCTAGTTATGAAATTGTAATTATGCCAATAGTCATAAACTTTTTACCGACTTACTATTTTAGTCTCAACTTTTCAATTATGTCAATTAAGTTCTAAACCTTTCGATGATCTTTCAATTTTGGGAAGAAAATCGCTAATGTTGTGGTCTAGTTAGCATTGGTCATCTTACCTAGTATAGCCGGTGTTGACACTGACAATTTTTGCGAATTTAGCTTTCTGATTTTTTATCCTTTTCTCTTTCTCTTTCTTCTTCTATTTCTTTATAAGCAATTAGCCACTAAAATGTAAATTAATATTCTCATATAATAGCTGCACATGTTGGTCAAAATGGAAAATAGAAATTTATAAATGGTTAGAGATTTTTTGGTCAATAATAAGAGAAAATGATAATTTGAACAAACCAAACATATGTTAATAACTAATTCAAATAAGAACTGATAACGCAAAACTCATCGGTCACTTAATCAAAATTAAAAGTTGGTAATAGTTCCAACAAAAGTTGACAATTATAAAGAGAGTTGCTAAATCTACTAAAGTGACAGCTCTAATAAAATGAAAAAACTTGATAAAGAGAGTTGTTAAATTTATTGGTTTGGTAAGTTAGATAAATAAAAGTTAATAACTCTAACAAAGTGAAAAACCTTGATAAAACTTGGAATAGTTGAATCCGAGCACCATATGGTTGTGTGCATAACAAAGATAAAGAAAGTTGTGATAATTTGTGAAAGGAACACCACCAATGACGTTACTTTTGTATGATAATCACTTGAGAGTCGTAACCTTCCTTTCGATCATTTCAGTGCTACAACTTTCGTACAACATTTACTTGAATGTCATAACATTCTTTAATTACTTAAGTGTTAAATAATTTTTAATTGGCTACAAGTGCTATGCGATGTTGGATTTCCGACACTAAGGTAAATGTTTATAAGAATATTGTGAGTGATTGAAAGTTATGACACCCTATTGAATATTTTTTGGAAGTTATGGCACTAAAGTGGCTAAAAAAATATTATGACATTTAAGTGAGCACCATGCAAAGTTAGAACACTTCTCGTATCCTTATTCTCAATGATTTATTTAATTTGTCATTGAAGCACATGTTGTGGAATTGTGTATAAGGTTGATTTGTGAATGTAAATCATCATGATGCGGATGACTTGTAGTTATTAAATGAAACTGCAAAGCAATAGCACGCAATTATTAAGTATGTCATTGGTGTGTTGTTTTCGTTCGTTGAAAGAGGGAGCTGAATATAATTCAAACTTCAGATCTAAAGTCAAATAAGGCGAAATGTTTGATGCTTTGCTTATGATTTAGGAGAAAATGAATTAATCCAAGATTAAGGAGAAAAAGAAAGAAGGATTAGAATTTTCATCTATGAGAAATCAAACGGGATCGTGAATATTTTTGAATTACTCTTTAGCAAATTAATGAATTAACGGCGAATGTATGAATACATGATCTCTAATTGACTGAACACATGGACAAAACATGCAATTCTTATAGGATTGTAATAGTTACAGTATCAAATGTAGTCTCCTTGTGCTAACAATAATTCTCTTTTCCTTTCCTTTACACTTGGCCAAAATCAGATACTCGTTCCATTTCTTGCTGCAGAGAATTCAAGGATTCCTGAATTTTCTATGATACACCAACAAGTAGGACTACAGATCCGTCCGTTATTAATTTCATTTATTTCTAATGATACACAGAGAAAGTGAAAGTAATTAACACTCAACATGTTTTGAACTGTAATCCGAAGGGGCTAAATTTCTCTTGCACGATGCTATTGAGACGATCCACCATGGAAGGAGTGAGATGGTTAACCCAATCACCAACCTCACCTTTCCTGAAAAAGCTTCTCTTCTCGAGCTGGACCGTCATGGGTACTTTGCCAGATTTGTTGACCTCTAGGTTCTTGAGGGTCTTCAAGCTAGACATTTTGGCTATCTCTTCAATCACACCTGCCTCCTCTTCCTCCTCAGTGAAGGGAAGCCCCACAAACTCGGCCACCTTCTTCAGGTGTCCTCTAATGTCATCCTTCAAGTCTTCATACTTGAGGAACAACACCTTGTGTGGCCTCACCAAGCTTTCCTTCCAATACCCTACAATGTGCTCCCAAAAGGGCCCGAATGACATTTCGCCTTGGCAATAGTTCTCGAAATGCTCTTCCAAGGACCACTCTGGGCGGCCCTCTGACCGTGCTATCTCGAGGAAGAAATGCCAAGAGGAAACCATGGTGTCCAATGGGTTCCGACATATATAAATGATTTTGCAGTTCGACTGCACGAGACACTCCGGCAATGATGGGTAAGGGATGTGCGTGGCAAAGAGCCTTGGCTCCGCTAGGCTATCCAGGTCGGGCCTCGGGTTGCTTCCGTACAGTTGGAACTCGAAGAAAGGGACAAGATCGTGGGGGTTCGAAGTGAGCAATGGCGTGTTGGAGATGTCGAAGCGGGAGCGATTAATTACGGAGAACACTAGGGCCTTTAGCCAGGTCGTCCCGGATTTGGGCTGAGAGGCCAGGACAATGTCATTGTTCTTGGCTTGGCAGTGTCGCTGAAACGCGATCACGTTGGGAAGCGCGTAGTTCGGGCACCAAAAGTTTTGGTAGAGGGACTGGAAACTACGAACCACGCCTTTCCTTTGGGGAAGTGAAGCAATTAGTCCATCAATGGCCGCCTGGTCATGTTTTTCAGGACCTACGATGGTGGAATGCGAAGAAAGCTGCTGGGCCGCCATTGATGATTCAATAAGAATCGAGACAATCGGATGAAGGTGAAGCACTACTTTTTTTTTTTATAGCGAGTATTTTCATTCTTTTGTCTCTGCTTTGATAAACGTGAAGGATGACCACAGACCCCTAAAATATCCCAGTTATTTTATTGCCCGCACCTGACACAAGATGAACATTGTAATGCACATTTCTAACACTTTTGTGAGCCGCGAAACATAAATTTGTTCTGCGCATGGTGAATTTATATAACCCATAATGAATTTGAAATATTATTTATAAGTAAAAATTATCCATAACTTATTGGTCTAATCAATTGTTAGTAAGTTAACAAAGAAATAATGATTTTAACTTGCCTAAATTCATTATTAGTATTGTGGAAGTAATCGGTTGAATAGTAACAATGGAGAAAACAAGAGAATAATCCGAGTACCAGATATACGTGGCCAAGTCGACATTACCTACATTTTCAGAGAGAGTACATTGAACGAGAGAGCATGTAAATTTTCACTGTGAATTAAGCGATATAATGGACCGTACTCAAGTCACTCAATACTTTCAGTACACTAATGACATAGTGGCCTTATCAGGCTGAATTACCCTTTAAATCACGCATTGTCATTTGCTTTTACAAGAGGGAGCGTTCTTCCATTAATAAATTATGAATTGTTTACGTACTTTACTAGAAGCATCAGTTAACAATTCTACTAATGAACAAAATAATTGCAATGGAAATATAAATTCCTAGTAAAATCCTTGCATCCAATTGTGGATTATTAAATATTTTGTGATCTAATAAGTGAGCCCATTAGTTTACTAAAAGATAATGATGTTACCACTCTTAACCCTTGCCAGTGAACTCTATGTGTTAAGATATTGCCACTAAACCTGACATATAACTAGTAAGTTACGAACAAAAGTTAGTGATATCATAATTTTGAAATCTTGTATCTTGCAGTAGATTACCAAGTGCGCTGCTTTTTATTAGCACACAACTATCTTCTGAAACCCCTGTTTTATTGGACTAAAATATGCTTTTGTGTAGTAAACTATTCTGTTATTCATCATTTGCACTTCAAACGGTGCCTAGTAAAAGCAATAAGTGCAAACGCATGTCTTCAAGGAAATAATATGTGCAATCTGAGACTATGGACACAAAACTAGAAGTCCAGAACGTCCTCCTCAATGGCATAAGGAGCAATTTTTGACTTGAAATCCCCCTGTTTGTTCATTCTGTCAAGGCTAGCAAATTTCCTGTGCAAAAAATTATGCAAGCAATATGTGCAAAATTTGACCCTTGCATATGTAAAAATGTCTGCATGGAAATAATAAGTGCAAAATCCGATCACTGATCATTGTCCTCGTGGAATTTCATTTCTGCTAAAAATGTCCACAGCACAACCAATATATCCCTTTACGCAAGCAATGTCTACTAACCAGTCTATGGCAAACTCAGCACATCCTCCCCCTTTGACTTTCATCATGTGAGAGCTATAATCACTAAATCACACTAGCAATAAACACCCGGAACACAACCAACATTGTCTTCAATCTAAAATTTTCTTTCTTGAACTTTGCGTTATCGTGTTTAACATGTTTGTGTCTTGAGATCGTTCCCCAGAAATTTTTCTAATGCAATCTTCGATGAATGAATGATTATTTCATCGACCCGAATAATAAATCCGCATCTTGCTCCAAGTTTATATCTTCGACTTCGACAGCTATGCTGTCTTTTCCACGATTCTGCTTGGCCCACAAAATCATTGACTCGAATAATAAATATGCTTTTATGTAGCAAACTATTCTGTTATTTATCATTATTGATTGAGGGGACTTTCGTGTCTGATTGCCCCAAATATCAGATGTCGGCAAGACTGCAATTGGGTCTATTGGGTCCGCATGTTGGGCATCACGTGTCAAAAAGCTTATCTGCTCCTTCCAGCGCATGAGAAATGCTAGATACCCGACAATTCCTTGAAGGACATCTAGCGGAAAAGAGATATACTCAACTTTACTTCTCTTTTCAGTTTTATCCCTACGTTTTCGAGTTACCAATATAGATACTCAGCTTTTGAACTCATAGTAAATCTATCAGAAGTCAAGAACCCCTACAAATACCATAAGAGGTTTCACTGTTCTTCAAGAAATAATGGCAAAGGATTAGAATGAGTATTCTGAGCCTACTTAGCAACTAGGTTGAAGATTTAACACTCAGATGCCAATGTGATGCATCATGTGATTGAATTCTGTCGTCAGTTGGTTCTCTTACATGGTGATTAATGTTATGTGATTAAACGGGACTATTTGCCTTAACTAGTACCTTAATGAGTCGGATGGGACAACTCCAATGTTGCCTCGTGTTGAAAGGGTTTGAACAAGTTTTAGACTTACACGGACAAATCTGCTCAAGATTTATTATTGGATCGGTTTCCTACTGGAGGTTAGGGAAATGCCCGAGTTTGATTTAGTGCGAGGGGTGTATGACGTTTTATGGTTGAACTAGCGATTTGAATATTGGCTGTTGCAGTTTAGACGATTTATGGTTTTCTCTCTCTCTAAAACCTCGATGTCAAGATTCCTATTTAGTTCTCCAAGAATCATCATATTTGTAAACAAAAAAATTGGCCTAGTAGTAAGTGGATTATCTTTCGATCGTGCGGCTGGTTGGATCAATTAAAGGCAAACTTTGTAGCTCATGGGCTATAGTAACAGGGTTTACTATATAAGGCTTCAGGTACCTTGAGGGGAGCTTGCTTGTTTCCTTTGCTACTGAACGAACTATAAAAGCAGATTCTGATCACAAACTCTAATATGAAGTGTAAGATCATGGTAATTTACAGGTGTGATTGGTTCCAAAGTTGTTGGTTCCCATCCTAAAATGAAGAATTGCCCACTAAGAGCTGCTTCTAAAAAAGGGGAACCGGGAACCGTCCTTTGGTTCCATGGACCCACATTGGCCCATATAGACCCACCCTAGAATGATGGTAGTGTAGGTCCATGGAACCGGTCTATCAGGAAGGAGTGAAGCTAAATTTTTCTAATGTGTTTTGTATCAATGCCATATTGAGCATGCATCCTAATGAAGGAGATGATGTAGAAGGGACTTTATATCGGTGTAGGAGTGTGGTTGGTGAATCTGGCCCCTAGATTGAAATCCTTATGGTGAGATTATGTTGAAGTTTCGAGCCATGGATGTTAGCACGAATGCATTGAAGAAACAGACAAGAAAACTGGGCTCTATGGAGAGGACGATAACGATAGTGGAGTAGACAAAAAGAAAAGAGCGTCACTGTTTTTATTAAGACGTTGAAGAAGTAAGTCTATCTACCCGGTCCAATCCGAGTGGATAAGTGGGTGGTTCGAACTTTGGAGCTGGAAACAAGACCGATATTCATTGGTTCCAATTTTATTAGAACTGGCATCTGGACCTATCCCCATGAAAACTACGATTGGATCCGATTTTAGGCGATCCAAACAGTTACCAGACTTTTTTGTACACACCTAATAAATTACTTTATTAGACGTGGTCTACCATTGCAACCAACGATTCTTTGTTTCTTTTCTTACACTTGATCGGCATCAACTACTTGTTTGTCTCTACCAACAAGGAAGTCGGGGTTTCTTGAGTTGTTTGTACTAAGAAACTATTATTTAGAAAATAACCTAATCACAACAAGAGTGAAAAAGTCCCTCTACCAGTTTTAGTATATATTTTGTTTCATTATAATTTTAATATGTGCCATTACGTTGTAGTTTAATTCAACTTTCTATTTATTCAGTGAACCCAATAGTTCAATGTTTTTATTTGTTTTCATGCCAGCCTTGCATGATGTTAGATACAGCACATTCTTGAACTTTGCGACATCTTGTTTCACGTGTTTTGATCGTGTCTTGAGATTGCTCCCCAGAAATTTTTTTAATGCAATCTTCGATGATTGACTGATTATTATATCGACCCGAATAATAAATCCGCATCTTGCTCCAAGTTGATATCTACGAAAGCTACGATTCCTTTCCTCCATTCTACTTAGCCCACAAAAATCGAAACACATGCGTATCATTATCGATTGAGGGGACCACCGTTTGTGGTTGCCCTAAATATCAGATGTCGGCAAGACTGTAATTGGGTCTAGTGGGTCCGCATTTTAGACATCACATGTCTTCCAGCGTATGAGAAATGCCAGATACCCGACAATTTCTTGAAGGACATCTAGCGGAAAAGAAATATACTCAACTTCTCTTCTCTTTTCAATTTTATCCCTACGTTTTCGGGTTTCCACTATAGATACTCAGCTTTTGAACTCATAGTAAATCTATCCAAAGTCTAGAACCCCTACAAATACTATAAAAGGTTTCACTATTCATCAAGAAATAATGGCAAAGGATTAGAATGAGCTTTCTAAGCCTACTTAGCAACTAGGTAGAATAGATAGCACTTAGATGCCAATGTAATGCATCACGTGATTGAATTCTGTCGTCAGTTGTTTCACTTACATGGTGATTAATGCCATGTGGTTACACGAGATCATTTGCCTTAACTGGCACCTTAACAAGTTGGATGGGACAACTCCAATGTTGCCTCATGTTGAAAAGGTTTGAACAAGTTCTAGACTTACATGGACATATATGCTTAAGATTAATTATTGGATCGGTTTCCCATTGGAGGTTAGGGATATGCTCGAGTCTGATTAGTGCGAGGGGTGTGTGACGTGCTATTGAGTCGAACTAGTGATTCTTTCCCAACATTCATATGAATCTTGGCTGTTGCAGTTTAGATGGTTTATAGTTTTCTCTCTCCAATCCCTTGATGTCAAAATTCCTATTCAGTTCTTCAAGAATCATCATACTTGTAAACAAATACATTGGCTTAGTAGTAAGTGGATTATCTTTTGATCACGCGGTTGGTTGGATCAATTAACGGCAAACTTTGTAGCTCATGGGCTATAGTAACAGGGTTTGCTATATAAGGCTTCAGGTACATTGAGGGGTGCTTGCTTGTTTCCTTGCTTCTAAATGCACTATAAGAGCATATTCTGATCAGGAACTCTAATATGGAGTGTAAGATCATAGTAGTTTACAGGTATGATTGGTTCATATGATTCGTTTCAGAGTTGTTGGTTCCCACCCTAGAACCTATAATCGCCCACTAAGAGCTACTTCTAACAAAGCGGAACCGAGAACTGCCATTTGATTCCATAGACCCACCCTAGAACGATGCCAATGTAGATCCAGTGAACCGGTCTATCTGGAAGGAATAAAGCTAAATTTTTCTAATATGTTTTGTATGGAGGTCACATTGAGCATGCGATCCTCATGAAGGAGATGATGTAGAAGGGACTCTTATTTGTGTGTATGAGTGTTGTTGGACAATCTAGCCCCTCGATCGAAATCCTTACGGTGAGATTATGCTGCAGTTTCGGGCCATGAATGTTAGCGTGAAGGCATTGAAGAAACTAGCAAGAGAAAATTGGGCTCCATGGAAACGATGATAACGATAATGGAGTAGGCAAGAAAAAAAGAGCATAACTATTTTTATTAAGACATCGAAGAAGCAAGTCTATGTACTGCTCCAATTGGGTGGACAAGTGGTTGGTTTCAACTTTGGAACTGAGAACAAGACTAATCTTCATTGGTTCCATTTTTATTGGAATAATTTCAGTTTAGGAAAATGCCCAAGTTTGGCTTAGTACGAGGGATGTAAGACGTGCCATTGAGTTGAACTAGTGATTCTTTCCATATTCAATTTTCCAACATTCATATGAACCCTATGTTTCGCAATTTAGATGGTTTATAGTTTTTTTTTCTCACTCTCTCTCCCTAATCCTCCAATGTCAAAATTCCTATCCACTTCTCAAAGAATAATCATACTTAGGGAAAATGAAGGTAAATAACACTAAACATACTTTCAATTGCAACCCGGAGGGACTCGCCTTCTCTTGCATGACAGAATTGAGGCAATTCACCAGGGAAGGAGCAAGAATTGTAAGCCAACCTCCCACCTCTCCTTTCCTAAAAAGGCTTATCTTCTCTAAGTTTATCCCCTAGTACTTGGCCGGTTGAGCATTGCTAGAGATATATAGCATATTTTGAATATCTTCCTAATTGATTGCAACTAATGTTGTAATAATGTGGTAGTTTTATGAGTCAATTTTTCACATTATTCTTACCTCGGTATTACTATAAGAGCCATCCTTATCTGAGGAAACCTTATGGGAGTTTTTTCCATGATGGTCCTCACGACACCAGCCGCCAACCCGTATTGCTTCATGATAGCCGTCATGACGCCACCATATAGCTGCATCGCTATCGATTTTACTCCAACTCCGCAACTTCAATTGTTGTTTGAGACTCTTTCGCTACTCGTATCGGAAATAAATGTCACCACCAGACTAATTGCCGTCAGACAAATCACATCCTAAAATTGAGTAGGAAGCTTATGCCTGAAGCCGCCACTTGTGTCGCCACGTCTCGGACCGACCAAAGCCCGTTGCCTGTAAGCTGCCACCAGCAGGTTCCTCGTCTCTTGACGAGTCCAAACAGCCAAAACGCCACCACAATCCAACGCTGCACGTGCTGACGACAGAGGTGTGAAGGTCTCTTGAGTTCTCCAAATTGTACCAACAAGTTGGACTGCATGTCCTTTTATTTTTAATGATACTCATAGAGAAAGTTCCAAGTGACCCAAAGATGCTCATCGTTTGCTTGTATAATGCTATTTGAGCGATCCACCATGGAAAATTTCGTCGGTAGCGACTGTACGTTTTTAAATGTTGTTGTCGAGACTTTTTTTTAATTTCCACTCACTCACTATTTGAGTCCAACCGACGAAGGTACGACAAATTCCTTGAAAGGCTGCATATATCCATGTGATTATGGTAGGAGTGAGGATGGCCGGATTGGTCCGGTCCAGCACCTAACTCAAGGACCAATTCATATAGTATCGGTTCTCAATTTTTATGACCGAGGACCGACCTTGTTGCGCATGGATCAACGTCCGAACTGATGATCCGATTCTAAGGTCAACCCAGAACCGCTAAATTTCGAAGATACACAAAAGCGCACAACATTAACTTCTCAATGAGCCGTTCAACATCAATTCTGAAAACAACATTTTCTTTTAGCTTGAGAGCCAATGCACAAAGACCAAATGTTTCCTTACATTAAGGTCAAATTATCAAACCTCTCATGATGCAACAAGAAGAGTAATACAATCATTTCAAATATCAAGCGCAAACTAGAAACTAGAGTGCACAAATAAAAATCTAATATAATTCAAGAACTCACACAGATTAAAGATCTCAAATCAAAGTGGCTAGGCTGAGGCAAGCAATAATCACCAGCAACAAATAGAGACCGTGACAAAAGGTGAGTTGGGGGAGTGAGGCCAAGGCAGCGCAAGGCGAGCAATGAGCTAGGCAATTAATGAGTGAGGCAAGCAGTGAGCGAGAACGACGACGAGGCGAGCGAGGGCAAGGAAGAGGCAAGCGACGAATAGGTTATTCCTTTTGTCAAATTAGGGCTCTGCAAGAAAAAGAAGGAAGAAGACTACTCTGCTCCTGGGCTCAACAGTCGGCAAGAAAAAGAAAGAAGAGAAAGGCTTCTTAGTTCTCTACTCCTAGGCTCTGCAAGGAAAAGAAGCCGTTCCTGTGCTTCTCAGTTCTTTGCTCCTGGGCTTGGTGAGAAAAATGGCTCATCTATTCTACATTTCATAGTATTACATTCTCATTTTTAATATTTATATATTATGTATAATATATGTCGGGTTGGTCCGGGTGGCATCAATCTAAAATCCCAGGACCAAATACTAACTCGCACAATACCGAGTTAGAAATTTCAAGACCAATAACCGACCCAGTGGTCTTAAGAACCCTACCAAGATCGGCTAGATTGGCCGGTCCAAGGTCAATCCTAGACCATTGCTCACCCCTAGATTATGGTAGGACGATTAGCCAGCTAGTTGGCATGTAATGGTTGGAACGTGCACATCTTAATTTGATATCCTTGGGCATGTTCCATTGCTTGTCCATATCAATGCCGGAGATTTTTATATAATTGCACGGACCTTTTGATTCGATGTTGTTGGGGCTGGATCAAGCATATTCGTGTTTGGACGAGCTTTTTGTTCATGTCTGAAAGGACTTTTATCAAACTCGCAATGGTTCTTTCACATTGGTGGACACGATGTTACGAGCCAACATCAGAAGAATAACATCCAGCACTTGTCTATGCAACAATTCCCAATCAATATGCTTCATCCACTCTAGTTTCTCTCCAAACATGGATAAGTGTAGTTTCATTTGATACAAATAATGTTCAATTTGCATCTGTCAGAAATCAAAATCATTCCTATCAATTTTATCAATTCTCACTTTTCCTTCTACTATCGCCATTTATTTGCTTCAAGTTACCCAAGCCTAATTCTAATACCAATTGTTACGGAAGCTAAGCGATTGAACATTAAAATAATCAAAATCATAAAATAAATCGAACACTAACTTTATGTTGTTCGGTTGCAATGAATTATGTCCATGGGGAGGGTGGCAACAGATTCACTATCAATCAAGCAATATGATGGAGATTGTAACCACACTTGAGTTAAACAAATACGTTTAATGTTTCCCAAACCAAATTATATCATGACCCATAATGTTTAGACCCATAATTACATGCAACATTATCTTTCAATCTCACAAAGGAATTAAACAAATCTTAACATAGGATTTGCCATCGGCTTTAAAACACTTGTGAACAAATCCCACGGATGAAATTCCATCGCGAAAACTCCAATTGGATGTAAAGCAAATTTACAAACAAGCACGCTATGCAACAAGGGCACTCCAAGCACTTACGTATAGGCTTGCTTCATTACAAAGCCAACTGCAACTTCAGGAACATGAATATGTAAAACCCAACTTTGACCGAGTCATGCTGACCTTTCCTCTTCTTCTTTTTTTTTGGTTTATTGCTTCTTTTTTTTTGCTGACTTAAACAAGGAAAGTAGCAAATATATTTCTTTTTTGCTTGATTTTGGACATCTGTTAAATGTCTAATTATTTATAATTAGACCTCCACAAATAACAAACCTCGAGTAAGGTTTGTTCAACGGACTCAAACTGGAGACACACTTCAACAAACCACAATAAGTAGATTTTTGAGTATATTCTAAAAAATTGGTATCGCAAATTGAAGTTGAAAAATTCACTATCATGGGGAAATAAAGCAAATAGTCAGCGGAATAAGTTTAGAAGAAGACAAAATGAACGAGACGTTAAAATATAATTTTGGTGGAAGGAGTGGATAGGGTGGAAAAGGTTAATTTGTTTGAAATGGTTGTGGATAGTTTTGTCTTTTAAAAAGAAAAAGAAGAAATAATGTAAGGAATAATTTTTCATCAAGAGTATGACATAAAACTGATAGTGTGGTTAATTCAATGTAACGGAATGTCAAGAGTCAGTAAGGGATGGAAATAAGGTGAGCCTTCTTAGACTCATGTTTTGGTTTCTCATGATCAACAGATTTGCGATGTACAATGGGATTTGATTGAAACCACAGAGTTTCCAATCATTTTGTATATTGATGGGGGCGGTACATATCGTAAGCTACCTATTATGCACTAAAGCAAGTCCACGTCTTACATATGATTAAAGCAGACCATCCACGTTAGATTAGGGAATTTGCAAGAAATCAATTAATTAGTATATAGGTTCCCTTCCGGTATTTTATGACATTCGGTTGAATGGTAAACGTTTTATGTCCAGCATCAATCCAATCGAGACAAAATTGATATGCATTTCATATTTGGTTTAGTAGCCTACCCAAAGACAAGTCCAGAAAAAATGAATTAGGTTTCATAGCATTGTTCCATAGTATGCTAATAAATATTACGTGATTAAACTGGATCATTTGCCTTAATTGACTTCTTAATAAGCGGGATGGAACCATTCTAATGTTGTTGGTTATGTTAGGAGGGTTTGAACAAGTTTTAGACCTACATGTTGTGATTCAAGATTCGATTAATTTCCTGTTGGAGGTTGGGAAAATGCCCAATTTTGATTTAATCATGGTGGAGTATGACGTGCTTAACATGTCCAACTCTTGATTCTTTATATCGTCTTTAATTTCCTAATCTTCAAATGAACCCTTTGCATTGTGGTGACAGGTAAAACAGTTTATTGTGTTTTTCCCCTCTTCTCTCTCTCTCTCTCTCTCTCTCTCTCTCTCTCTCTCTCTCTTTCAAAATTCCTATTCAGTTCTGAAAAATCATCATATTCGAAAAACTAGAGAGGATTACCTTTCACTTATGCGGTGGCTTTGATCAAATCATCTCGAACTTTTATAGCTCATGGGTTGTAGTAACCGGGTTTTGCCATGAAGGTTTCAGGTGCATTGCGGCGGACTTGCTTGGTTCCTTTGCTAATGACTGAACTAGAGAGCAAATTGTGATGTCGACCGCTTATATCGGTTGTAGGATTGTAGTAATTCACCATATCAGATGTAATCTACCAGGGTAACCAATAATTCTTTTTTCCTTTCCTTACACCTTGTCAGCGTCAACTACTTGTTTCATCTCTCACGATCGAGAGTCGAGGGTTCTTTAGTTCTCTATACTACACCAACAAAGAGGACTGCAGATCCATCTTGGATTAACTTCGTTTATTTCTAATGGCACACATATAGAAAGTGAAAGTATTTAGCACTCAACATGTTTTGAACAATAACCCAAAAGGGATGATTTTCTCTTGCATGATACTACGGAGGCGATCCACCATGGAAGGAGTGAGATGGTTAACCCAATCACCTACCTCACCTTTCCTAAAATAGCTTTTCTTCTCCACGATTCTACCTGGTAATTTGCCGAATCTGTTGACCTCCAAGTCCTTCAGAGTCTTCAAGCTACACATTTTGGCTATCTCTTCTATGACGCCGCCCTCTTGTTCTTCCTCAGTTAAGGGAAGCCCCACAAACTCGGCCACCTTCTTAAGATGTCCTCCAATATCTTCCTTTAAGTCCTCATACATGAGAAATAATACCTTGTGTGGTCTTTTCAAACTCTCTTTCCAGTACGCTGTGATGTGATCCCAAAAGGGTCCAAACAAGATTTGCCCTTGGCAGAAGTTCTCAAAATGTTCTTCCAAGGACCACTCCGGTTGGTCGTTCGACCGTGCCATGTCGACTAAGAAGTGCCATGAGGAAATCAAGGTGTCCAGTGGGTTCCGGCAAATGTAAATGATCTGGCAATCCGACTGCTTGATACTTTCTGGCAAGGACGGGTAAGGGATGTGCGTCGCATAAAGCCTCGGCTCTGCCAAGTCATCAAGGTCGGGCTTTTGCTCAATGGAAGGAACGACTTCATGGGGGTTTGAAGTGAGTAAGGGGGTGTTGGAGATGTCGAAGCGAGAGCGGTTAACGACAGAAAACACTAGGGCCTTTAGCCAGGTTGTTCCTGATTTTGGATTAGAGACCAGGATAATGTCCCTGTCTTTAGCTTTGAAGTGCCGCTGGAGCGCAATCACGTTGGGAAGCACGCGGATCGGGCACCAAAAGTTTTGGTAAAGGCGATGGACAGGACTAACCGGGCCTTTGCTTATGGGGAGCGAAGCAATTAGTTCATCAATGGCTTCCCGGTCGTGTTCTTCGTTACCGGCGATGGCAGACTGCCAAGAAAATTGCTGGGATGCCATGGTAGCGGTGCCTCTGGGCTTTGTGTTGAAGGACGAACGGTAGTGAGTACATGAAAGTGAAGGGCTAATCATTTGTATGCTAGCGAGTTTCGTTTTCTTTATTGTTCTTGTGGCGACTTTATCTCCATGGCTTATCTTTTGGCGTTTGGATCCCCTGTACTCGTGGAAACATGGGCGTGTCCAGTTTCTCCGGCCGTCCAATTTAGATCAGATGATTGAAGGAAAAAAAAAAGCACTTTTCGCATGAAGGCCGTCCGATGCTTTCCCTATGTCAAGGGCATCTATTTGACGCCACTCGATGTTTTAGTGGCGACTTTATGTCAATTCCTGGAAAGGCTGTATATTATTCCATGTAATGTGACTAGGGAATGACGACTGGGCAGCCAGCTGGCACGAACTCCCATTTGCTTTTCCAGGAGGGAGCGTTCTTCCCCTAATAAATTACGAATTGTTCACATAACTTTACCAAAAGCATCAGTTAAAGGGTTCTACTTAAGAACAAAATAATCACAAGGCAAATATAAATTCCTAGCGAAATCCTTAAATTTAATAGTAGAGTACCGGATAATTTGTGATTTAATAAGTGAGCCCATTAGTTATCAATACGATAATCATATTACAAAAATGGAATTTCATAACGTCATTTTCAATAGCAGAAGGAGCAATTTAAGACTTGAAATCTCCTGATATCTTCATTTTGTCAAGCCTAGCAAATTTTCTCTGCGACGAAATTTTATGCAAGGAAGTAATGTGTGCAAAATACAACCCTTGCATCATGGAAATAATAAGTGCAAAATCTTATCATAGATTGTTGTCCTCATGAAATTTCATTTCTGCTAAACATGACCACCATTACAAAAACATATATTACTTCTTATACATGCCTTCACACAAATAATGTCTACTAACCCAGTCTATGACAAACTTAGCACATCCTCCACCTTCAACTTAATTGATTATTTTGAAAATTAGGTACCACCGCCAGGTTTCTCGTCTCTCGACGAGTCTAAGCAGCCAAAACACCACCGCGAGCCAATGCTGCATGCGCTGACGACAGAGAAGTGAGGGTTTCTTGAGTTCTCCAAACTGTACCAACAAAGGAGGACTGATATATCCATTTATTTCCAATGACACCCATAGAGAAAGTTCTGAGTGCCCTAGAGCTGCTTATCGTCTCTTGTCCGATGCAATTCGCGCAATCCACCATGGAATGTTTTGTTGATCTCCACTTGCTCATTATTTGAATCCAATCGATGAAGGTACGACAGATTCCTTGAAAGGCTGCATATATCCATGTGACTATGGTAGGATGATTGGCCCGCCAGTTGGCATGTAATGGTTGGAACGAGCACATCTGAAATCTGACGGACTTGGGCACCCTTCGTTGCTCGTCCATGTCAATGCCGGAGATTTTTATGTAATTGCGCGCACCTTTTGGTTCGGAGTAGCTGGGGCTGGTTCAGGCATATTCGTGCTTGGACGGGCTTTTCGAGTAAATTTGTTATATCAAGCCCACCCAAATGGACATCCGAGCCCATTTGGGTCTGTTGAATTGGGTTGGTCAGGCTCATAAGATTTGATTGAAACCATAAAGTTTCCGATCATTTTGTATATTGATAGGGCGGTACGTATCGTAAGCTACCTATTGTGCATTAAAGCAAGTCCACATCTCACATATGATTAAAGCAGGCCATCCACATTAGAATAGGGAATTTGCAAGAAATTAGTTATTTAGTAAATAGGTTCCCTTCCGGTATTTTGCGACATTCGGTTGGTTCGTAATCGTTTTATGTCCAGCATCAATCTAATCAGGGCTAAATTGATACGCATTTCACATTTGATTTAGTCAGCCTACTCAAAGTTAAGTCCGGAAAAAATGAATTAGGTTTTGTAGCATTATTTCATCGTATGCTAATGAATATTACGCATTTAAACTGGATCATTTGCCTTAATTGACTTCTTAATAAGCGGCATGGGACCATTCGAATGTTGTTGGTTGTGTTGGGAGGGTTTGAACAAGTTTTAGACCTACATGGACAAAGCGGCTCAAGATTCAAGATTCGATTAATTACCTGTTGCAGGTGGGGAGAATACCCAATTTTGATTTAATCCTGGTGGAGTATGACGTGCTTATCATGTCGAACTCTTGATTCTTTATTTCGTCTTTAATTTCCTAATCTTCATATGAACCCTTTTCATCGGGGTGACAAGTAAGACAGTTTAGTGTGTTTTCCCCCTTCTCTCTCACTCTCATTTTGAAAATTCATATCCACATTCTAAAAAAATCATCATATTCGAAAAACTAAAGATCGTGAGAGGATTACCTTTCATTTATGCAGTGGCTTTGATCAATTCATCTCGAATTTTTATAGGTCATGGGTTGTAGCAATAGGGTTTTGCCATAAAGGTTTCAGGTGCATTGGGGTGGACTTGCTTGGTTCCTTTTCCAATGACTGAACTATAGAGAAAATTGTGATGTGGACCGCTTATATCGGTTGGATTGTTGTAATTCACAATATCAGATGGTAATCTACCAGGGTAACCAATACTTCTTTTTTCATTTCCTTACGCCTTGTCACCGTCAACTACTTGTTTCGTCTCTTGCAACTGAGAAGTCGATGGTTCTTTAGTTCTCTATAATACACCAATAAAGAGGACTGCATATCCATTTGAGATTGACTTCTTTTATTTCTAATAGCACACTTAGAAAAGCGAAAGTATTTAGCCCTCAACATGTTTTGAACAGTAACCCAAAAGGGCTGATTTTCTCTTGCATGATACTATGAAGGCGATCCACCATGGAAGGAGTGAGATAATTAACCCAATCACCCACCTCGCCTTTCCTAAAAAAGCTTTTCTTCTCAGTGATTTTACCAAGTAATTTGCCGGATCTGTTGACCTCCAGGTCCTTCAGGGTCTTCATGCTACACATTTTAGCTATCTCTTCTACGACGCCACCCTCTTGTTCTTCCTCAGTGAAGGGAAGCCCCACAAACTCGGCTAGCTGCTTAAGCTGTCCTCCAATATCTTCCTTTAAGTCCTCATACTTGAGGAACAACACCTTGTATGGTCTTTTCAAACTCTCTTTCCAGTACCCCGTGATGTGATCCCAGAAGGGTCCAAACAAGATTTCCCCTTGGCAAAAGTTCTCAAAATGCTCTTCCAAAGACCACTCCGGCTGGTCATTCGACCGTGCCGTCTCGACTAAGAAGTGCCATGAGGAAATCATGGTGTCCAGTGGGTTCCGGCAAATGTAAATGATTTGGCAGTCCGACTGCTTGACGCTTTCTGGCAAGGATGGGTAAGGGATGTGCGTCGCAAAGAGTCTCGGCTCCGCCATGTCGTCAAGGTCGGGCCATGGCTTATGCTCAACGAAAGGAACGACTTCATGGGGGTTTGAAGTGAGCAAGGGCGTGTTGGAGATGCTGAAGCGAAAGCGGTTAACGACAGAAAACACTAGGGCCTTTAGCCAGGTTGTTCCTGATTTCGGATTAGAGACCAGGACAATGTCCCTGTCTTTGGCTTTGAAGTGGCGCTGGAACGCGATCACGTTGGGAAGCACGGGGATCGGGCACCAAAAGTTTTGGTAAAGGCGATGGACAGGACTAACCGAGCCTTTGCTTGTGGGGAGCGAAGCAATTAGTTCATCAATGGCCTCCCGGTCATGTTCTTCGGTGCCTCCGATGGCGGACTGCGAAGAAAATTGCTGGGGATCCATGGCTAGGCTTGGTGTTCATGGACGAATGGAAGCAAGTACATGAAAGTGAAGCACCAATCATTTTGATGCTAGCGAGTGTTCATTTTTTTTTTTTATTGTTTTTGTGGCGACTTTATCTCCACGGCTCATTATTCGATGCCACTCAATGTTTTGTCCCTTAAAACATATGTCAAATTCCTGGAAAGGCTGTATGTTTTCATGTGACTAGGGAAGGACGATTGGGTAGCTAGCTGGCACGAACTCCCATTTGCTTTTTCAGGAGGGAGCATTCTTCCCCAGATAAAGTACGAATTGTTTACATAACTTTATCAATAATATCAGTTAAACGGTTCTACTTATAAACAAAATAATCACAATGATAATACAAATTCATAGTGAAATCCTTGTATCCAATTGTAGATTACCAGATAAACTGTGATTTAGTAAGTGAGCCCATCGGTTATCAATAAGATAATCATATTATCACTCTAACATTTTTCAATAAACTGTCCAGTGTATTAAGATATTGCAATTAAACCTAACATATAAATAGTAAATTACCAAATAATAAGTACAAAATCTTATCATAGATCATTATCCTCACGGAATTTCATCTCTGCTAAACATGTCCGCCATTACAAAACATATATTACAACTTATACATGCCTTCACGCAAACAATATCGACTAACCCGGTCTATGGCAAACTTAGCACATCCTCCCCCTTCAACTTAATTGATTGTTTTGAAAATTAGATACCACCGCCAGGTTCCTCGTCTCTCGACGAGTCCAAGCATCCAAAAAAGCAACGCGATCCAACGCTGCACGAGTTCTCCAAACTATACCAACAAGGAGGACTGCAGATCCATTTATCTTCAATGACACCCATAGAGAGAGTTCCGAGTGCCCCAGAGCTGCTTATCGTCTCTTGTCCGATGCTATTTGCGCGATCCACCATGGAAAGCTTTATTACTAGTGACTGTCCGTTTTTCGATGTTTTAGTGGAGACTTTGTTTATCTCCACTTGCTCGATAGCAATCGATGAAGGTACGACAGATTCCTTGAAAGGCTGCATATATCCATGTGACTATGGTAGGACGATTGGCCCGCCAGTTGGCATGTAATGGTTGGAACGAGCACATATGATATCTGACCTACTTGGGCACCCTCCGTTGCTCGTCCATGTTAATGCCAGAGATTTTTATGTAATTGTGCGCCCCTTTTGGTTCCAAGTAGCTGGGGCTGGTTCAGGCATATTCGTGCTTGGACGGGCTTTTCGAGTAAATCTGCTGTCTCAGGCCCACCTATATGGATATCCGGGCCCATTTGGGTTTGGATTGGATTTGTCAGGCTCACTGTCGAGCCAATGACCCCGAAGCATCTGTCCACCTCCATCTGCTCCCCTCGATGGCAACTCTTTTGTCTCGCGCCTGCGCGCTCGAAGTCGTAAGTACGCCGTAGCTTTTGAGTTCCAGCAAAAAATGAAGGAAACGCTTGCGCGGAGCTTAGATAGAATCAAGTCAATGCCTTTCTTCCCCAAATCGCTCATGAAGCTTTCTGTGTCACTCGATTTCGTGTAATCCAGAAGTAGGAGTGAAGAGCTTCTCTTCTTCCTTCATCCCCGCCATATGAAAATCTCGATTGTCCGCTTGTTCCTCTCTGGGCAAAGACAACATAGCGTTTTAGGTTTCTTTCATGAGTTTGTGAGCTTTTGGTTTGACTAGTAGTTATTTATGTCAGTATTCAGTAAGTTGTGACAAAATCATTGTGCATTTCATGTCGAATTCATCATGGAAAGCGAGACGTGATACATACAGCTTTGGCGTTGGAGCCAAGAGGAATAGACATTTTGGATGAGTAGACTGCTCAAAGTTATGGCAGCTAAACCCGGTATTAGGTTTCACAATCTTATCGTCTGGTATGGGAATCAATGGTCAAATTGGATTGTTTTCCTCAATTCGCATATGAATAAGCCGGATGGGATCATTTCAACGTTGCTTGTTCTTTTGGGAGCGCTTGAACAAACTAGACCTATACGATGGACACATTTTATCAAACATTAGTTAAAATTGGCGATCCATAATTCAGGTTTTTTCCATCAAACAACATTCCTTTTTTTCTTGCGTCTTCTTCAGGCATAAACTCTATCGCTCTCAATTTTCGGTTTTATATAATACGAAGTGATCATATATGTGGAGCAACTAAGATTTGAGGTTCCATCAAGAAAGACATGACCGAAGGATTCTAAATAAGCCTTTTAGGCTATTTTCACGAGATGACACATTTTTGTGGTATATTTCTAACTTTTTTCCCCGCTTCTGCACCCGCTTTATATCCTACAAGACGCATGTTTTTGTTTTTCATGATTAAGAAATTTATAATATGGAAACTCCATAATTTTCCGATCATCTTGTATATTGATGGGCATATAGATATACACACACGTATATATCATGAGCTACCTTTTGTGCATCAAAATAAGCTCACATCTCACACATGATGGCAGCAGCACATCCGCATCAGATTAGGGAATTCGCAAGAAAGCAATAATTGTTAAATGGGTTTCATTCCATGATTTTGCGACATTTGGTTCTCTTTTCAGTACCCCGTGATGTGATTCCAAAAGGGCCTGAACAACATTTTCCCTTGGCAAAAGTTCTCGAAATGCTCTTCCAAGCTTCACTTCGGCCGGTACTCCGACTGCGACATCCATAGGTTTCTGGCAGATATAAATTATCCAGTAGTCGATTGATGGTTGTTTGTAACTTATAGAATGATAAACATTTCAGCACTAAAGTCCGTAGACTATACACATTGTTCAAATATGGCAAGTGACGTTATATATCCGTGACACACTAAGTAAATAATCAATTTACTCGGTTAAAATATCTTTGTCTATTGAGAAAATACCACAAAAAGTGCCAAACTATATTTTCTGTAACACATTTATCATAAAAAAATTTATGACACCAAAAAATTTTGAATTTGTACTTATATGACACATTTATCTTGAACTTCTTTTTGAGACACGAAAAATCCTAAACTTGTCTTCTTATGACACATTTATTTTTATTTTTCATCATGACATTAAAAACTCTAAACTTATATCGTTATAACACATTTACTTTGGAATTTTTTTTCTTCTTTTTTATCTAATTTTTGCATATATTTTGGTCGACAAGGGCTCCGTGACCCTCGCCCAGTGGGCAACAAGCTCTGGTGGTCCTCACCAACCTTTGCTTGCCGGCCAAATTGGGTTTTCAAAAAAAAAATTATGAGGTAAATGTGTCATAAAGTTACAAGTTCAAGATTTTTAGTGTTACAAAAAAAAGTTTAAGTAAGGTGTCACAAGAAAAAAAGTTTGGGATTTTTATTGTCACAATAAAAAATGTCTAGTAAATGTGTCACAAAATATGTAGTTTAGGGTTTTTGATGATATTTTCTCTTCGTTATTATAAATAGTTGTTTTTTTAGAGGTTAGCAAGTTTTCCCATTATTTTATGTTTTTTTTTTGGTCAAAAATACCTCATTGATATTAATAAGATGGTGGATTACATGTAGTGTTAAAATCTAGACACAATATAAGATAAAGTTCAAATGGGGGTTTTGAAAGCCAATTACTAGGAAGTGTCCCGGCATTATGGGCTTTAGCCAACTAGTCAGCAGCTCGGTTTGTCTCGCGAGGCTAAAAAATAAGGCGGATGTTCTTCATATGGTCTAGAAGGTGTCGACAGTCCAGAGTATAGGAGGAATAGGCCCATGGAATTTCACTACGGCCCAGTATACAGTTCACTACTGATAAGCAGTCGGAAGATAAGTAGATGGGCAAATCAGTTTGTGTGGTTGAAGTGCTTTGTGCGGATAAGTCCTTATCTCTCTCCATTTCACTTTGTCTCTCCTTTAACCAGAGTAAACCGTACAGGATCGCTAGGGTTTCACCTTCGCAAGCCGAACAACTGTTGATTTGCTTCACAAAACCATCACAACAAACTCCATCCTCTCCTCAAACGATTCCCGCCACTGAATTCACCTCCCTATCTTCCAGCCATGAGCAATCGACGTTTAATTTTAGAGAGTTCTTCTCGGGAGGCCTCTAGAAAGACGAATCTAAGGTAACTTCTGTATCTCTTTCTTTCCTTGGTGAATACCATCTTCCGTAGAGTTGCTGGGATAGAGTGGCTTCGTTGATGACCTGATCAAGCTTTAATTTTTCCCCTGAAATATGAGTGCATTTCGGGCTCTCCAGATTAGCCACAATAAGTTTGCAACAATGGCCTTCTGACTCGCTGAGACTCCCGAATTAAGGTAATTACAAACCCACTTGTCCATCCTAGTAATAGAGCTAGAAGAGATATCGAGGTTTAAACTAGGCTCTGACCATATCTTACCTGTTTGTTCACAGAGCAAAAACAAATGTTTAGTAGACTCTGGTAATCTGTGGCAAAGAGGGCATATTGGCTTAGGTATAATTTCCCTCTTGAACAGATTAGTTCTCGTGGGGAGGCTGTCAGTACATAGGTTCCACATAAATTGCTTAATTTTGGGGTAGGTTTGTAGCTTCCAGATCTCCTTCCATAGGCTTTGAGGGACCTAGTAGGATGAGGATGCCTGGGTGGTTGCTGTTTTATCTCTTGTCTCATGTGTTTTGTAATAACCACTCTTTACTGAATATTTCCCAGATACATTCCCTTTCCATACTAATCTGTCAGGCCTAGGAAACATGCTGATAAGAGTTGCTAAAATCTCCTTCTGAATATGCATATCAAACAACTCATTAAGCCTATTAGTGTTCCACATATGTGTATGTGAGTCAATGATGTCTGCCACTTTTATAGGATCATTTCTATTTGCTGGTCCCCCAATCCTGCCAGATTTAAGCCATCTATCCTCTCTTAGTTTAACTGATCTCCCATCACCTATCTCCCATATCATATCAGATTCTAATACCTCACGGCCAGTAAGAATGCTTTGCCACCCCCATGATGGTCTATACCCTTTTGTTGCCATCCAGAAATTGCCATTTGGGAAATAAAGCCCTTTAAAAATTTTGCTCCACAAAGCATCAGGAGTCTGAGACAATCTCCATGCTTGTTTACCCAACATAGCCTTGTTGAAATCCACTAGATCTCTGAATCCCATCCCTCCCTCAGCCTTCCTCTTTTTGAGAAAATCTCAGCTCTTCCAATGAATTCCTCTATTTCTCTTATTCTGTTTCCACTAGAAGGCTGAGGTTTTCCTTTCAATTGCTTTGCATATAGAAATAGAGATTTTAAAAATATTCATGGCATATTGAGGTAAAGCTTGGATAACTGTTTTTATCAGCATCTCCTTTCCAGCCTTTGATACTAGTTGCTCCTTCCACTCCAATTTTCTGTCCACTCTAGCCAGAATCCAACTAAATTTTAGTTTGGCCCCAATCAGAAGGAATTCCCAAGTATTTCCCTATTTTATCTAATATAAGGACTCTCAATTCTGTTGCTATGTTGAGTCGAAGGTTTTGTGGACAACTATTCCAAAAAAAGACCCCAGATTTGTTAAGGTTAATAGATTGACCAGAAACAAAACAATAGCAATTCAGTAAATTTCCCAGATTCTGTGCCTCCCTAACTGTCCCATCCATAAAGAAAATAGCATCGTCCGCAAAAAATAGATGGGAAAGGGTAGGACAATAAGAGTTCAACTCGATTCCTTTTAGACTTTCCTCTCTAACAGTGTTGTTCACCATGTGAGATAACACATTGGCTAGTATTATGAACAAATAAGGAGATAGAGGGTCATCCTGTCTAATTCCTCTTGTAGGAAAGATAGGCTCACTAGCTTCACCATTGATTAAAATCTGGAAAGTTACTGAGGAGAGACAGAATTTTACCAAGCTGACCCATTTATCACAAAAGCCCATCTTCTTCATACAATCACATAAAAATCCCATTCAACTCTATCATAGGCTTTCTGCATATCTAGCTTCAATAATGCTTGAAATTTTCGTCTTCTCTTCCGGGTTCTTAGCTAATGGAGGACTTCTTGCACGATAAAAATATTGTCTTGTATTTGACGTCCTCCTACAAAAGCACTTTGTTCTGGCGAGATGACTGATGGGAGCAGTGGTTTGTGTCTATTTGCCATAACCTTGGCTCTCAGGATTAGCCACTGTCGCGACCTACCCAAACCTCCCTGATGAGAGGGAACGTACTAAATAGGTTTAGAGATATTACTCGTGAAGAGGTCCGAATCGACATCCCTAAAAGACAGCTTAAAAGCAACGTCTAATCGTAATCCGATTCGGTCCAATCTTTACGAGTGCGGACTCTCCCAAGTCCATACCTCGCGTGACATTAAGGAGTTTTATTTTTTTAAGGTTATTTAATAACCTAAAATATTTCTACGAGTCGCCACTAGCCTATTGGGGTCGACTAGAAACCTAGTGAAAGCATGGGAGAAATGCTTCACTTTCTACGCAACTAGAGATTCTAGGGTAAGGGGACTTATTTACGCTAACAAATCTATTAATGCCCTTTCGGTACCTAACTAGTTGGTCGTTTAATCTAAAGCGAGCACGCACTCTTGCTTTTCTTTTAAAGCCCTAAAGGTCATTCAAATCTACTAAGTGTTCATGCAATGACTCCTCTAAGGTCATTTTCATGCGGATCTAGACTAGAGCGAAAATTTAGGAATGAAATTAACGCGCAATTTATCGAAAGACGATGCAAGAAATAAGCAATCAAAGATATTGAAATATCGTGCGATAATAAACAAATCAAGTAACTAAAGGCAATTATCTAAATAAAAATAGAAATAAAAGCACAAATAAAACCCGCCACTCGTCGGGTAATTAGAAATACATGGCCTTGTTATAAGCCTCGATACATGATCCCTCGGAAGCTGGTTGTTTAAGAAGAAAAATAGACTTAATTTTAATAAGTTGCTTCAAACGTGATTTATACTAAACTATACATCGATCATTAATAAGAGTAATTTTAAGTCTAAATAGATTTTATTTAACTAGGCTTGTATGAGTTTACCCATTCACTTAAACTAGCCTAATTATAGTGCGCATAAGGTAAATCCTTACAAAGAGCAAGACCGAAATGGACATCGGTCTATCGCCACCTAACTTGAGCACACTATAGCTACAAGACCATGTGGGCATTCTAATAGTATAAAAGTGTAATCTAGCATTAATAGTCACTTTTGACTAAACATTCAATCATAATGAATCCTAATTATACATCCACAAATCGATATACGAAGCTAATTAAGACATATGATTTGATCGAAAAGAAAAATGCGTGAGGTTTGAACGGCGAGTTTGATTGGTTAACCCGGCCTATGCTAGGGTGAACAGGGCGTGGTCATCTGACTAGGCCCACGTGAGGCAGGGACGGTCAGGGCCTGGTCTGTGGACCAGGCCCGCGTGGGACAAGGCCTGGTCGTCTGACCAGGCCCATGTGAGGCATGGACGGTCAGGACCTGGTTCGTGGACCAGGCCCACGTGGGACAAGGCCAGTCAGGGCTTGATCTGTGGACCAGGCCCGTGCAGGATAAGGCCTGGTCGTCTGACCAAGCCCACGTGGGACGGAGGCGGTCAGGGCCTGGTCTATGGACCAAGCTCGCGAAAGACAGGGATGGTCATGGCCTGGTTCTTGGACCAGGCCCGCGTGAGGCAAGGCCAGTCAGGGCATGGTCTGTGGATCAGGCCCGTGTTGGACAAGGCCTGGTCGTCTGACCAGGCCCGTGCGAGACATGGATGGTCAGGGCCTGGTTCGTGGACCAGGCCCGCATGGGACAAGGCCAGTCAGGGCCTGGTCTGTGGACTAGGTCCGCGTAGGACAAGGCCTGGTCGTTTGACTAGGCCCACGTGGGACGGAGGCGGTCAGGGCCTGGTCTATGGATCAAGCCCGCGCAAGACAGGGACGGTCAGGGCCTGGCTCGTGGACCAGGCCCGCGTGAGATAGGGCCTGGTCGTCTGACCAGGCCCACGCGAGACAAGGCCCGGTCGTCTGACCAGGCCCACGTAGAGGAATAGTAAGGGCCTAGTTGTCTGACCAGGCCCACTTCCAGCTTGATCCAATTCTTGCGCAAGGAGAAGAAAAAGAAAAGCCTAATAAGAACTCGGCCCGACTCCAGAAGACCTAGGACGGCCCTTCACCTTCATCTTCCGGCAGGAGGGATGAGACGAGAGCTCTTGTCGCCACGTTCGACTACACCGTTCGAGTCCACGACCAACGACACCAACGCTGACCATCGTCGCACCTCATTCAAACGAGCAGGACAATGCATCGGACCCAAACATCAAAAGAAAAACGGTCGCAAATACACAGATAAGCTAAAAAGTACATTAACAATCGAAGCAAACATTAGCATACATCGATGCGCAAGAGAAGAAGTGAAAAGTCTTAAGGCTAAAGGGGGATGGGTCGATGCCCGTGACCTGCAGGAAGGAGAGACTCAACCGAAGCATAACGCAAACAACAAACTACAATCGAAAGCCGAGACCCACATATTCGAACGGACAAGTGAGAAAAGGAAAGCGAGGCAAAGCAAATCGACTTCTCCAAATGATCAGGCAAACTCCAAAAAAAGAGCCATACTCGATTCAAAGGCGTCTCGGAGTCGGCAAGCGCACCCGAGCAAGCTCGAGTCAAGCCGTCGACGACTCGTGACAGAGACCCTTGACCGAGATCCTTGGGTGACTATCGAATAGGTCTAGATGACCTACCGATCGTGAGGGCGGAGAGATGTTGATGTCGAGGGGGTACGACGGCGACGACCAGCCCACGAAAGATCTGAATCCAAAGGCGTCGGCGAGGGTTTTCTTTCAGACCGAGCCCTTTTTCTTTCGTTCCTCTCCTCCCCCACCTTTTTATCCTGCCCTCTACTGCTTTTTCTTGGTTTGCTCCGCTGAACCCCCTTTGCATCCCTCCTCTCCAGTCTCTTCAGCTCTGCTCAGCCGCGCCTTTTGCGTGTGTCAGTCGCCGGTCTCATCCTTCTGAAACCCTAGGTGCAGGCGAAACCCTAGGCGCAAGTGATCGTGCTATCTCTTCACGTGCCAAGCAAAATGGGGGGAAAGAAGATGAAAAGGGTGAACGCGGGCTTGGGAGGGGCCGGGCCAAGTCAGGCCCGGGAAGAGAAAATTCCCGTGGGCAAAGCCCGCGCGAAAGATCAAATGGGCCGGGCCAAGTCAGGTCCGGCCCGAGCTCTTCTCATTTTCATTCTCTTTTTCTTCCCTTTTTTTTATTATTTAATCCACTAAACATTACTCATCTATTCCCTTAGAAAGGCAAAAAATAGGCGTCAACAGCTGCCCCTCTTTGAAAGGGAGCTCGAAGAGGTTTCATTCAAAGATAGTAGACGCCCAAATTTTGCCGGCAAACGGCGATAGCACATATTTTGGTTAGATTTCATCTCATTTACATCTCTTTTACTCCTCTTTTCATAAAGGGATGGCCCAAATTTTCTTGATATCGTGAGAAATGGATAGTAAGCTCTTTTTATTAGGTAGGAATCCATACCTGTACCACTGCGTGAAGACAAGTCCAACTAATTGAAGGAAAACCCAATTGAGTCTCACCGTGGTAGCAACGGATTTTCACGATTATGAGTCTTACCGTGATAAAAACAAGTTTCGACTGATTTGGAGAGTCTCACCGTGGTAGAAACGGGTTTTGACGATTCTGAGTCTCACCGTGGTAGGAACGGGTTTTGACTGATTTGGAGGGTCTCACCGTGGTAAAAACGGGTTTCGACGATTCTAAGTCTCACCGTGGTAGGAACGGGTTTCGACTGATTTGGAGGGTCTCACCGTGGTAGAAACGGGTTTTGACGATTCTGAGTCTCACCGTGGTAGGAACGGGTTTCGACTGATTTGGAGGGTCTCACCGTGGTAGAAACGGGTTTTGACGATTTAGAGTCTCACCGTGGTAGGAACGGGTGTCGACTGATTTGGAGGGTCTCACCGTGGTCGAAACGGGTTTTGATGATTCTGAAAAGGGACGAATCACAAACACCTCACTTTCACATGAACTTCTTTCTGTTCTTTTTTCTTCTTCTTTTTCTTTGAGGAAACACTTTGGCTTAACCAAGCATTTTCCATCATGGGCAAGAATACGAGTACCTGACATCATTAGACGCTGCCAAAGATTCTAAAAGATGATGCATTAAAAAAATCTGACCTAATCAGGCATTATTATTGAATATTAAAAGGATACATCAGAAACATTTAGCCTTGCAATGTAAAATCTAAGGCTGCAATAAGCGAGTTAGATGAATTTTTCCTTTAAAAGTCAATATAAGAAATTTAAATGACACTCAAGAAATTGTCAATTAATCTGTGGCCACTGCCATCAATTTCTCACATTTCCTTTGGAGGAGATTTTCAAACGAAGTGGTCTCGATTTATTTGAAGGAGCATGTTAAGGATGTTGAATCGGAGTACCTTAATCAGCAAGGTCTTCTCACAATATCTAAAAATGGCTTTTCATCCCCTCGATTGATGTGGGCAAACATTCTCAATTATTAATAATATCTCACATAACCTATGTCGAATGTCTTTGGAAATGTTCGCGGTAAATACACTTTAATTAGTCGGAAAGGTCTTTATAAGGACCGTATTGTGGATAAGGTGGTGGGCTTACGCAAAAGATAGACACTTTGAGGCCAACAAAGAACATTCAACATTATCTCCATCGGGTTTACAAATCAAGAACCTTGAAGATTAGATAAGAAATGATTGCTTCCACTCCTTTAAGCAGTAGCTTCTTTTGTGAAATCTTCACATCAACTCAAGCATTCCAATCAGAAGAGACTTCGGGAAAGGATTGTAATGTTGGTTCTAGGGGAGGCTTAAAAGGCTTATGTATTTATCAGAGAGGCTCAAAAAGAAGTTGGTGATCACCAATACATCATTACCATCTCGTTCTCTCTCTTTTTTTTGGCACTTAACTCTCGAACTTGACTTGTCTCAAGAGTCCATTGACTGGAATTTTTTCGAGTATCAGAGCTATACTCTCTTTTTTGCATTTGTATCATAGCATTTTTTATGAGTATGTTATTTTTGTATTTTTTAGCATTTTTGCTTTGGATATATTGCTCATGGGCATTGGCCTTGCTTTTACCAGGCACACTACTTTTTCGTGCCCCTAATTTTTTGCTCCTTTTTTGTATTCTTAGGACTCTCAAGACATTCTTAACTGTTGTCATTTTTTCTAGTAAATCATGTGCCTTGCCCCAGTGTAGGGAGGTAATCACCACTTGGGTTCTGGAAATGAATCTCAAGGCTCAACTTGGCTAAGCAATAGGATTATGAGTGTTTGGGTAGAGAAGTGAATGCTCTTCTTCATTTCGGGATGCTTTGAGCTTCATGAAGGTCCACCTAAAGTTACCACAAAAAGATTGCTGCAAGTGGATGCAATAAATTCTTTCTAAATCTTTTCCACCAGATGATCTCTTCTTATTTTCTTTTTTCAACCGTATCCTCCTAAATTTGCCCCAGTGTGGGGTGGTTCTTGATAGGGGTATTTAAAGAATTCTCCTTTTTTAGGCGCAAAGAGGCTAGCAAAGGGTATATAGTGTATGAGATAAAGAAATGAAATGACTTTCGTCATTTTAATCCATGTATTCACCGCGAATAAATCCAACGTCATGAGACAAGGTTTTTTTTTCTCTTTTTTTCCAACCCTCAAAGTGTATCGGGGACGTATCTAGAAAAGGCTTGCCTTTCGTTGTCCTAAGAACTCCAATCCAGCATAATTAATGCCCATTTCTATATTCAAAACCACTCGTCAAATTGTCCTCCATTGGAATTTTGATGCAGGAGGCATGTACCAAAATATTGATTGACAATTAATGACTATCATTCACTATTTTTTTTTCATTTCATTTTTTTAAAAAAGGACGACTTTAATTCGTCTTGCACTCTCTTTTCGTCACAGACTTGAGAAGAAAAAAAAGCCATTAAGTGCTTCCAAAAAAAAATTACTCATGCTCTTATAGAAAGAGTCTTAAAGAAATGGATACTCACCTGCCTCATCGATGATTGTCGAGCGGTCCTACGATGTAAGAAATACATTATGTTAGTAAATGATTTTAGTGGCGGCGGGGGATCGGAAACGACACGGTGTTACCCTTGAGCTTGACGTAAAAACGACAATGCTTCTCCCATGAAGGGCAAACGACAATGATTTGCTCAGAGGGTTCATTGCCCTGACCTTGCTTCCTGCAAGCTAAATATAACCCAGTGGCATGCTTAATATGAAAATGCATGAATGTTATGTATGCGTGCTTGGAATCTAAATGCTCTGAATCGTGGAAGAAATGGCTCTAAGGCCAATTTTCATTCAAGGGAAAAACTTCTTAACAGCATCTGCATTTACAGGTTTCGACAATTCGCGGCCATCCATTTCTGCCAAAATTAAAGCATTTCCCGGGAAAACCTTCCTAACTACATAGGGTCCCTCATAGTTTGGTGCAAACTTCCCTCGAGGGTCTAGCAAGACGGATGAAGTCTTCTTTAAGACTAGATCATTGACCTCGAATAGTCTGGGGCGAACCTTTCGTTGGAAAGATTTTGCTATCTGCTTCCGATAACACTAGCCATGGCATATGGCTTGTAGCCTCCTTTCATTCAGCCTCAGGAAGATCCGCATGTGAGAGGATCCTTAACGAAGGTACTTCTAGTTCAACGGGCAAAACTGCTTCCATGCCGTAGACTAGTGAGAAAGGCGTGGCCTCTGTCGAAGTACGGATTGACGTGCGGTATGCCATCAATGCATACGGGAGCCTTTCATGCCAGTCCCGATAGTTCTCTGCCGTCTTTGATAGGATTTTCTTCAGGTTCTTGTTTGCCGCCTCCACTGCTCCGTTCATTTGTGGTCGATAAGGAGATGAATTCAAGTGACGCACCCTGAACCTGCCAAGTAGGTCATCCACGATCTTATTGTTTAGGTTCGTACCATTATCTGTGATGATGGCCTTAGGGATCCCGTAACGGGCGAGTATATTGCGCCGGATAAATCTAGATACCACCTTTGCTGTGACATTGGCATAAGAGCTGGCTTCGATCCACTTTGTGAAATAGTCAATTGCCACCAAGATGAAACGATGGCCGTTAGACGCCTTTGGATTGATTGGCCAATGATGTCAATCCCCCACATAGAGAACGGCCAAGCTTCGGCCATCTAATGGAGCTCGTTTGGCGGAGCATTAATCCTATTTGCATAGATTTGGCACTAGTAACAAGAACGTGCATGTCGCATACAATTAGTCTCCATGGTAAGCCAAAAATAACCAAGCCTCATGACTTTCTTGGCCAATAGACGTCCATTCATGTGAGGACCGCATTCCCCCTCATGCATTTCCTTCATCAGGAGGTTGGCCTCCTTAGCACTAACGCACCTCAACAAAATTGAGTCAACTGTCCTCTTGTAAAGCACGTCGCCATCAACAAAGAATTTATTTGCTAGTTTCACCAAATATTTTCGATTGTACGACTCGCTCCCAGGCGGGAATTCCCCCTTTCAGAGTAATTCAGATTGTCGCGATACCACGGCTTGCCGTTAGGTTCTTCCTCTACTGTCATGCAGTAAGCCGGGCCATCCAGGATCTCAATTCTCAAAGGCCTGATGTCTAAGCCACCGGTTACATGTAGCATTGATGCCAGCGTGGCTAAGGCATCGGTGAACTGATTTTGCGCTCTGGGCAAGTAGGCAAATGATATCTCTTTGAATTCATTCACTAGCTCTTCAAGGAATTTATGGTAAGGGATTAACTTTGAATCCCTAGTACGCAATTTACCTTTGGTTTGTAGGATGATTAAAGCCGAGTCGCCGTAAACTTGCAGCCTCCGAATCTTCATGTCTATGGCGGTTTGGAGGCCAAGGATGCAAGCTTCATATTCTGCGATGTTGTTAGTGCAAGGAAACACCAATTTGGCAGAAACGGGGTAGTGTTGATCCTTCAGGGAGATAAGCACGGCCCCGGTGTCGGACCCGGACAAGTTGATGGCACCATCAAAATACATAGTCCATTTGTCGTCCTCTATTGAGAGGACCTGCTCCTCCATGTCACCGCTTTCATCGGAGTTTTGTACCTCTTGGGGTGCTTCAGCTAGCATATCAGCTATGGCCCTTCCTTTAACAGATTTCTGGGGAAGGCTTTGCACATCGAATTCAGAGATCAAAACTTGCCATTTAGCGAGTCTCCCTACCAATGCTGGCTTATCTATTAGGTATCTGATGGGATCATTTTCTGTTACGAGCAAAATCTGGTGGTGAAGAGTGTATTGGCGTAATCTACACAGTAACCAAATTAAAGCTGCGCATGTCTTCTCCACTTCTGAATATTTCACCTCTGGGGCGGCAAACTTTTTGCTGAGGTAGTATATCGCACGTTCCTTTCCGTCATCGGGGCTCTTCTGAGCCAGCATGCCTCCGAGGGACTCACCATGAATAGTCAAGTACAGGACCAAGGGATACCCCGGGATCGGAGGGACTAATACCGGTGAGTGGGTAAGATATTGTTTTATCTGCTCAAAAGCCTCTCGACACTCCTCTCCCCACTCGATCGTTGCCTCCTTCTTCAGGAGCCTAAAAAATGGTTTGGCTATTTCGGACAAGTTGGATATGAACCTTGCCATGTAATTCAGTCTTCCTAGTAAACTCCGCACTTCTTTAACTGTGGTGGGAGGTTTCAAGTCGCAGATGGCTTTAACCTTTAACGGGTCAATCTCAATCCCCTTGTTGCTCATTATGAATCCTAGAAGCTTGCCGGACTTCGCGCCGAAAACACATTTGGCTGGATTAAGACGGAGTTTGAATTCCCGAAGGCGATTGAACAATTTCCTCAAAATTGCTATGTGGTCTTCGCCTGGTCTTGACTTTGCTATCATGTCGTCCACGTACACCTTAATTTCTTTGTGCATCATGTCGTGGGATAACGCAACCATGGCCCTTTGGTACGTTGCCCCAGCGTTCTTCAAACCGAACGGCATCACCTTGTAACAGAACGTTCCCCACGGGGTTATGAACGAAGTCTTGCTCTTATCTTCCTCTTTCATTCGGATTTGGTTGTATCCTGATAATCCATCCATAAATGAGAAAAAATCAAACCCTGCCATACTGTCGACTAAGATGTCGATGTGGGGAGCGAGAAATCGTCTTTCGAACTGGCTCGATTTAGGTCACGATAGTCCACGAATACCTTGACTCGCCCGTCCTTCTTCATCACGGGGACGATGTTTGCAATCCAATCGGGATAAGGGGAGACTTCGATGAAGCCTACATCTAACAACTTCATGACCTCTTCTTCAATTTTCTTGGACAATTCAGGCTTCGTCCTCCTAAGCTGTTGCTTCCGTGGTGGGATAGTTGGATCTGTAGGCAAGGCATGCTTTACGATATTCGGATCGAGCCCCGGCATGTCGGCATAAGTCCATGCGAATACGTCTTGATATTCTTTCAACAAGCTGACCATTACTTCCATTTCAGGCCTGAGCAAACCGGCACCCACCTTTACTTCTTTCACATTTTCGAAGTCGCCAAGGTTTATGGTAATAGCTGTCTCTGTTATCAAAGGTTTTGCTTCTTCGTGGATACTCCACTCGTGTTCAACCTCTATTCGGTCGTGTTCTTCACTGTCAGAATCTAAAGGGTCTTCCTTGAGAGGCCCAGAGTCGCGCACAATCTTATCGAGGGTATGCACAAAGTCATGCCTGAGACGCAATGTAATCAATTAGCATGAAATGATGATAAGCGATGCATGAGTTTTTTTCAAGATATTTTCACGTTTGACATTCAATAAAATACTTTCGATTCAAAAAATTTTGAAAAGGAAAGAACGCGTGGAAGCCCAGCCCTCGGGGAATATGTTTGTTCGTCATGGGACTAGTTTAAGGTACGTCCACGGGCCTTTAAAACATGCAAACATTCTCATAAGATAATGACGTCGAATTATAAACACTATTACATCCAAACTCTTACTCCAAAATAAAAGTAGTCTCGAGAATCTCCTTACCACACTAGTTTGATTAGTGTATATTCTTCCAAAAAACAAAAATGGAAACCACACCGAAATAGGGAGGAACGACCCTACTCTGAGGAATCTGTTGCATCTTCAGATGGGCTAGCTTCACCCGTTGATGTGGCACAGATGAACCCCTCACTAAACAGGTTGGCGATCCCGTCAACGGCTTTGTTTTCGTCTTGCAGTAGGTAACTGGCTTTGACGAAGAACTCCTTCCGCAGTTTAGGGAAAAAGTCCTGACCTCCTGCTGCTTCTTTGTTGCTAAGCTCTAACCCATCTCGACCTCTTTGGCTCCCTCGTTCGACCATTCGACCTCCACGGGCACCTCGGTTTACACACCCATGGCGACTTCCTCAAATTGCATGACTTCATAAAGGGCCTCGACGCCCGCGACTCCCATGCACCTTACAGCTAACATTGCCGATGAGGTCTTCTTGGTCCTCTTTGTAACCCAAACCCGCCCTCTTGTAGTTCTTGCCAGCCTTAATGGGATTCCGTATGCCTTGTCTATGTAGGCCCAAACCCTCACCAGGAATATGACCATATGCGAGCAAAACTCTCTCGGACATTAAGGATGGTCCGGGTAATCTGGAGGGC